>JANHFL010010189.1:92883-133406 GCA_032468155.1 Oxyrhabdium leporinum | reverse complement strand
TAGATAGATAGATAGATAGATAGATAGATAGATAGATAGATAGATAGATAGATAGATAGATAGATAGATAGATAACAGAACAGAATTACAGAGTTGGAAGGGACCTTGGAGATTTTCTAGTCCAGCCCGCTGATCAAACAGGACTGTCAGCCCCAGATCCATCTTGAATCAGATTTGGGGCTGCCACAAGGGAGGATGGGTAACCGTGGGAATGAAATTAAAGTGAGAAGAGAGTATAGCCACAACAACATTCTTCCGCCTGAGCTCAAGGTCAAGTCGCTGGAGTTTGGAGGGGAGTGACTGGACTTGACGGGAGCTCAGAATGGAGGTGGATTGGAGAGTGTGACTTGTGGGTCATCAGAAAGGGGGTTGGATGTGAGTTTAATATAGCAGGGAAAAATGCTGGAATTCAGATTTGGGTTTTCCCAGATGTGTCAATATGACTTCTCTAATAAATTCTTACTTGGAAGGACTTTGTTTCTGAGTGCTGAATTGAGATGGAGAGTTTGGTTGGAATGCTGGCACAGGACATCCTATACCACTCCACATAAATGGTTGTCCAATCTCTTCTTAAAAACCTCTGGTGTTGGAGCATCCAGAGAGGGGTGGGTGGGGAGAGAAATGATGGACAGCCCTCCTGGCAAGGTAGGGAATTTCTGAAGGTAGGGAGTGTAAATTTACTGATGGAGATCCATTTCAATTGATGGCAAGTGGTTCTCACTACTTTCAAATACCATTTTATCTGATGTAACAGGTGGCATCAGATTGTGACCTTGAATACACATGCTGGCAGGGGAGGTGGAGATGGCCTGATGACCATTCGAGCTTCCTTAAGTCTACGCAAACATGGGAAAGCTGGAGAACTACACTCTGATGAACTCAGGAGATAATTCTGCATAGTTGGCAAGGTGCCTTATCTCTTCCTTTCTTTTCTGATAATGAGCTAGGAGTGACATTTTCATGGTGACCCGGCAACAAAGTGAATTGGTAATTTTCTAAATCTTAATTAATAATCTTTAGAGCAAAAACAATCTGAAACTAGGGTTACCCCATATACATTGCAGATCTGGACATTAGATTGGAACAAGATAGAGATTGCTGCTATTCTCTGCTGTCATGTAATGATCATCCATAAATCTACACCTTAGATATGGTAGACTAATGCAAGACAAGGGAGGCAGTTAACGAGCTCAGCTTCAGGCCCCTCTAAGCATGAAGATGCCTGCAAACTGTGTTGAAATGACATCTATTAATGTTACTTTACAAGTGGCTTATTTTGCAGAAGGGTGCCCATTCACTTCAAAAAAATAGAAACCAAAAATTCAACTACAGGTAGTCCTTGACTTATCACAATAGAACCCAACAGACATGTTGCTAAGCAAGGCAGTTGTTAAGTGAGTTTTGCCCCATTTTATAACCTTTTTTTGCTATAGTTGTTAAGTGAATCATTAAGTACCTCATATGGTCATTAAATGAATCTGGCTTCCCCCATTGTTTTTGCTTGTTGTAAGCTGGCTGGGAAGGTTACAAATGGTGATCCCATGATCCCAGGACAGTTCAAATATATGCTGATTGCCAAGTCCCTGAATTTTGATCACATGACCATGGGGATACTGCAATAGTCATAAGTGTGAAAAAGGGTTGTAAGAAATTTTTGGTCATAAGAATGTTTTTTCAGTGTTATTACTTTGAACAATTACTAAACGAATGGTTGCAAGTTAAGGACTACCGGTATTGAAGACATTTACATTCAATTAATTAAATTATCTGGATCAATACCTGTAGTTCCTCAAGGAACACAATTCATTGAAACATTTTCTTGTATCTAATATACAGCCAGTATTCAAAATAATAAAGATTAAAAACAAGGGATAAAATTCTCTTAGATAGTCCTAAAAAAATTGTTTTTTGTACATTTGAGTAAGTTTTTGACTTCTAGTGACTGCCTGGACTAATCTCTGCAGTTTTCTTGGCAATATTGTTTCAGAAATGGTCTGCCCTTGCCTCTTTCCTAGGGCTGAAAGGGAGGGACTGGTCCAATATCGCCCAGCTAGCTTTGTGCCCAAGGCAAGTCCGGAACTCAGTCTCTTGGTTGCTAGTCTGATTCCTTCACTACTACCCAAACTGGGTGTAGCTCTGAACATTAGAATTCCACAATATTCATAAACACGGTGTGTGTGTATATGATACTAATACAGTAAGGTAGAAGAATGGCTGACTTTTTGTCTTTGCTATACAAGTAGTCCTTGACTTACGACCACAATTGAGCCCAAAATTTCTCTTTGCTGAGTGAGACATTTGTTAAATGAGTTTTGCCCCATTTTACGATTTTTCTTGCCACTGTTGTTAAACGAATCACTGTAGCTGTTTATAACATGGTTGTTAAATTAATCTGGCTTCTCCACTGACCTTGTTTATCAGAAGGTTGCAAATGGTGATCCTGGGAACTGGAACTGTCATAAGTATGAACCAGTTGCCAAACATTTGAATTTTGATCACATGACCTTGGGTTTGTTGCAACAGTCAAAAGGGTGAAAAACGGTCATAGGTCATTTTTTTCCAGTGCCGTTGTAACTTTAAACGGTCATTAAATGAACTGTTGCATGTTGAGGATTACCTGTATAGTACAGTCCTGAGCATGGCAACTATTCTGAAACTACACTTTTCTCAACAACACTTTCTGACTTTACCAGTAGGTGGCAACAACACAGTATTTGCATATTCCTTTTACAGTTGCCTTCACAAATTTTTATTTTCTGAATTTCCTCATAATAGTAGTATCCCAGATTTGTCTTATCATTGCTTGTCCTACTTTCAAGTTTACATTTAGAAAATATTAGAGACAAGGAAGTAGAGCACAATTAATTGTGGTCACGTTTCGAGACTAAGTAGCATTAGGTCTTTCTTAATACTTTACTCACATTTTTTCCCCCTTGAGATACTGATTTTTACATATTCATATTGTTATTTTATAAAAAATGTGGAAATAAAATTTTAAGGCAACATCCCAATTGGACATGGTATTGGCTGGGTGGAGAGCAGAATGACAACATGAACATGACAATGGATGATTTTTGTACGTGTATCAGATGTCCTGAGGCAAGTGTGCATTTTATGTAATAGTGGCATTTGTATGATTACCCAGTCATATCTGTCTTCATTTCAGCATCATGGATTGCATGGATGCTACTGCTTGTAGCATGTTTTGCAATAACATTAAAGCACATAGCACCTTCTGCTACTGGGTTTACATTTAACACAGGTGTATAATTTGGATTGTCTTATTTGAGAAGTAAAATGTCTTGGGCCAACTGGACAACAGGAGCTAGTGTATAATTCAACAATTAGAAATTATCAAGTTAGGAAGAACTGTTATGTCAATTGCTGCTGCCCAAGACTAACAAAAGAAGGGCCAAATAACTATTCTCTCAACGGTGGGGGGGAATAGAATTTATGTTTATTCTTCTCTGTTCTCTGCCAGCTTCAAACAAGAAAGTCAACTGGGAAGCCATCAGGAAGTCACAAATGGCAATCATATGATCACAGGATACTGTGACTGCACAGGAATCCTTTAATGATGGCAACTAGGACTGTCACAACTATTATTGTAAATTGGTGTAGTCATATGGCATCATGCTTTATAACCACATCACCTAGGGATGAAGTTGCTAACCCCAATTATTGTTGTTAAGTAAGGACTACCTGCATACATACCCACTTTAAATCCTCATCCTATTCTTTGTGGCCCCTTGCTTCTCTCCCTCAAATTTGTGCATTTCCTATAATGAAAAGATGAATAAAGGTACAAACATCATACAGATTAAAAAATTGGAAAAAAGCTCTTTCTTGAATCCTTCACTCATAGTTTTGTTATTTCATTTCCACAAATGAACATAGTACAAAGGGAGTCATAAGGATTTAATAATAATAATATAATAATGCCAATGCTGACCCTTGCCCTCTCCCATATATATGTGTTCACAAGGAAAACCTTTCCAAGAAAGTATTTACAACTTTACAACATGTGAGCATATCTTGGATCAGCCCTTATAAATAGCATTTACATATTAAAATAAATATTTTCACATTGCCAAAATAGCATAAGCTGTTTTCTTCATTATTTAAAAAATATGTTACAAAACAATATCATTAATTTTATATTTCTTGCTTATTTCTTTTAAAAGTCAAGTAATAAAATCGTTTCATAAAACAATACAAAAGTAAATAGAATACACGGTAGATCCATTTGTAGCCGCTGTGCTTTGTACAGTATCTTACATGGTGAGCTGCTGGCTCCAGGAAGTCTTCGTGGTCATATGTTCACTTCTGATGGGAGAATAATTCAGGGCTCCCACCCACCCCCAAAGTCACTCTTATGGCCTAGAAATGCCTTGGAAATGGTAGAATGCGCGGAGGCCCTTATGGGTTCTTGAAGCTGAAGTTTCTAGGCACCTGTTACTTCCTGTAGATTGTCCTTGTGAACAGAGATACTGCTTGGCAGTAATGTGGAGGTAATGCTTCATTTAAGTGGGTAAATGAGATTCTGTCCATTTGATCCCGATAGGCTAATTGTGCAAGAGCTATGTGCGTTAGTTTGGCTACTTGTCTCTGTAGATGTTTACGTGCTGTAGGTGAGCAAAGAAGGCAGAAAGTTTGGGTGCCTAAAGAGTCAAGCCGTTGTCGCTAAGAGAATACACTTCTAGCTAGCACTGCTCAGCATCCCAAGAAGTTTACTGGGCTCCAACCCTTGCTGCTGTGCCATCTTCTGCACATCAAAACCCATGTGCATGAGAAATTGGATCACATTCATCTCTTGGCCGGTATATTGGTCCCGGATAGTAGGGCATGATGGGTTACAATGAGGCCATGGGCAGCTGTCAATCAGATGGACCGGGCAGCCTTTCAATGGGGCTTTCCCATTCTTATTGCTGTCATGTAGACTGCGATCCCAGCAGTGCAGAGCTCGGGGCAAAGAGGTCCCTTTCACTTGGATGTCTGTCCAATGACTGAAAAAGCAACCCATATAGATGAAAGAGTGTGACAATTTGCATGTTTCTTATAGGTGACTAATCACAGGATAGGCATAACTCAAAGAGAGCCTGCTGACATTGGAACTTTCACTTCCGAACATTCATGGACTCATATGAGATAGCAACAAAAGAAAAGAGCTGCCAAGATTTGATCTTTCTGAAACATACTCGACAATGTATGAGAATCAAAATAATACAGAATCAATTTACACAGGTTATTAGAAGTTCCAAAAGATGGATAGTCTGCTTTGTATATTTATATCATTTATATGCTCAAAATATAATTTTCTAACATTCTAGAAAATCAGCAATATTCCAGAGGAGGAGAGGCAGAATTTCAGTTTCTGGATTTTACTTTTTGCTCTCTTTTCCAAAGACAGCTCAAGATCTACTGATGTTTATTGTAAAACAGTTACTCAGGGTAGATATCTAATTGCAGAATGCAAAAAAAAGAGGAGTTTCTGAAACCAGTATCAGAACCAGTATCCAAACTATATTTAGTCTTTTCAGAGAAACAGATCAATCGTGTCCACCTGACTTTTTTTCTCCTTTTTAGTACCCTGATTAAAAGGCGTGGGGGAATTTATGTCACCTCTGCTAATCATAAATGCTTATCAATGTAAATTACCCAGAAATCTACAAACATACCGTAGATTTCAACTTATTTTCTGCTCACTGCTGATTTAGCCAGTCTTTCTTAATAAATAATTAGTGAATGTCTTTCATTCGATAAAGAAGTGAGAAAACAGGAAGGTGCACCTTTCCACCGTACATACTTACTTCCGTGTTATGATCTCATGAGACAAACAAGCTGGAGCAAAGCTGGCTCTGAATGAGAAGGGGGAAAAGTCATAAAATCAATGTGATAGAAAAAGAAACATTTTGGTATGTTTTTTTTAACAACTTTGAGTTTTTTCATGGTAGAATTTAGGAATCTTGCTGCAATAAAGGTACTTATACAAGTTGCTAGGTGCAGGAAGCTTAGATCTCAGACCTGAATTGCTTTGAAGCACTATTCTTAACATACCATACAGAAGCTAAATCGCCACAGATTTAATTTCATTATCTCTTGTGACTGGGTATAGGGAATACTTCTGTCATGAGAAAGCAACTGAGTCATATGACAGGAATATAGAGCCACTGCCCTTATCTTAATTTTAACAGAGTAAAACGCCTGAGATGCACTGCTGACTCCCACTAATAGCAATAAAAACAAAAAAAATTAACCGTACAAGTCTAATGACATATCATTGAAAGATTTTAAGATAAAATTCTTAGATCCCAGGAAAGGAAATTTCCTTAAACGGAAATTTAAAAACATGAAACAAAACTAACGTCACATCCTTGAGAGTATTCCTCAATTCGCGGCCCAGATTTTGGATATAAAGCCATTGCCCTTCCTGTACAGGCTGGCCAGTCAAATGTACATTATCCACAGTGAGTTGAGCTTCATCAAACAGCCACTGCACCACAAAAACAGGACCTACACAAAGAAGAATATAGTACCAGTAGCATCACTAATAGGGTTATAAACTTACTGGCTTAAGTGATAAACTAAGTAACCAAGAGTGGATTAGATTTCTTAGTATGTGGATATTTTAGAAAGGGAAACAAAAAAATTAAGGACGAATGTTGGTATATCCTGACATGCCATGTAACATTTTCTTGTGCATTTACTGTTAAAACCATTTTTATCTAATCACATGGTATTCTTTATTTGCTAAATTGTAGATGTCTCTTGCAAATTATTCCACTTTCTTCAGGAATTAAAACAGTCTCGCAGCCCCAAACGCATTCTATTTATACTGAAGTATTAAAGTATTTATTTATATTCAGCAAATCAATTAAAAGTGTAAACATCACATAATTAGCTAAATCAAAACATTTACCTGGCTGACAATACTAGCAAGGCTTAATAATAACCACTTAGTATTAATTATACAGATTAGGAGAATTTGTCTGAAATGCATTTCAGATATCACTCAGCAACAGGCCTTTACTGGCACACTTACATCGGAGAGTAGGATAAATTTTATAGCCAAAGAAACAATTCCATTCTTCTCCTTCTCTAAACTGCATTTTGCAGCGTTCAGGAACAAGTCCATGCCAATATCTGAGAGTTTAAAAAAAAAAAATAGCTGGAGTTTATTATTCAAATCCATTCTAGTAGAAATAGTTAACTATGGTATATACTAATAGAATCTCTGGGACTGAGAGGCAAGGGTATGTAAATCATGAGGGGTCCTTGGTGTTCACTGACTTTGCTTGTTTTGTTGCAGACGTTTCATTACCCAAATTAGGTAACATCATCAATGCTAGTCCTAGTCCTAGCTCTGATGATGTTGCCTAGTTTGAGTAATGAAACTTCTGCAAGAAAAGCAAGCTCAGAGAGAACCAAGGACCCCTCACATCAGCCCTGAGCTACAAATATTCTCCTTTATTAGTATGTAAATTCCAAAAACAATGGACAGTAGAGGGCAGACAAACCTCGCGTTGAAAATGTATATATATTTTAAAAGTTAAAAGTTTTCCTCTGTTCTGTTGAGTCTGACTCTAGGGGGCGGTGCTCATCTTCATTTCCGAGCAGAGGGAAGCAGCAATGTCCAAAGGCCTTTCTGTGGTCATTTGGCCAGCATGACTATACTGTAAACTGAAGACACATGGAATGCTGTTACCTTCCCACCAAAGTGGTAGCTATTTATTTGCTCACATTTGCATGCTTTTGAACTGCTGGGATGGCAGGAGCTGGAGTGAAAAAACGAGCTCATCCCACCATGTAGTGCTTGCTGGAATGAAATACACCTTCAGTTTCTCTGTCTATTGACAAGATTACTAGAATGTCTACTATGTACTTTCTACAAAGCCACATTACACGAATATTACTTAGCATTTCCTGAAGACTGTCGCTCATGTTAACTATCAAGGGAAAGTCTCACTGGATGTCTCACTCCAGTTTTAGATTTCCAGGAAAGATGTTAAAAACTTCAGTACCTAATTCCTCTCCTGATGGCTTCTGTGGGGGCGCAGGTTATGGTATCAATGCAGTCTGTCCTACGATATTGCTTATTATCCAAGAACCAGCCAGAGTCTGCAAGGCCACGGACCTGAATCCCAGGATATCCCAGCTCTTCCAGCTGTTCAGCCACTCGATCCACATTCAGGAGGACTCCTGTTCCACCAGCACTGCAATGATAAGTCAAGTCTTTGAAGCAGAACTCCTCCATATTGTTGCCTGAAGAACCATGGCTTTTCGGCAAGGTCTACACATCACATCAATTAATGTTAATGAAATACCAAGTTTAATTGCTTATTCATTTGTTCATTCCTTGGACCATTTACAATGCATTAAAAATCACACAAATTCAGAATAAATTTAAAATGCAGTAATTAAAATACATAAAGAAAGAGAAGTCAGAATAATTAACAAGTTTCGAAGCAGCATATCTCTTAAAGAATTGATTAAACAATAGTTTTAACTGGAGAAAATAAAAATGTCTTTGGCTCTGAAAAGACAACCGAGTGTACTTTACTGAGAAGGCATTCCAGAATGGATACTAAAAAAGCCCATTCCTGGAAGCAACTCACTGCACTGCTGCATAAGAATGATGTCACTACATTGTACAAATAACTGATAGAAATTGCTATCATTTGTATGGTGACACAAGATGTATGATCTCATCATGGCTTCCATTGAATGCTTACCATGGGAGGGCATTTGTAGAATGGCTTGAAAAATGATTTAATCATACAAGAAAAACGTAAAGGAATATATTTTGTAGGTTGATTCCAGCACCTTAAAATTAAGTGGACAATTGTCAAGGCAGGTTTTGAAGATTGTGCTCCACCTGTGAAACATCCTACCCCAAAAATCTCTCCTGGAGATGATCGATATCATGTTCGGACCAACCCCCCCCCCCCTATTTTGTTTAAGTGGTCATTTCAACAAGTACTGTTAGTCATCATGGTTATTTATAGGCATCACTGAGTTGCATCTCTTTAAAATGTTGCTTCTATTATTTCTTTTTCTATATTTACTTTTGAAATGTTTTATTAACATCCTTCTCCAACTCACACACAAGCATACATTTACTAGATGTGTTTTCATAAACAGACATATACCTGCTTCCTGCCAACAGCAACACCTTGGCATTTCCAAGGCCTTTCCCCAATAATTCCTTTACAACTTCTTGTATGATGAGAGCACCCATGAAGACAAATTCATCTGTAGGAGAAGGGAGGGGAGACGAAAAACAATCACAGTAAGTAAAATGGGCTAACATTTTTTTGCCATTCCTACTGAAGATATGGAGTAATGAATATTGAAAAGTAGACTTTTCGTACCATAAGTTTCCAATGAGCGTTCAGTGGAAAAGTGAACCTAGCAAACATTGCAAATCTGTTAGCATGCTTCAGATCTAAATTCTTTCATTTATTTGTTGAGTGTGACAAAATGGACATTCTCTCCCTTTTATGTTCTTTAATGTTTAGGACTAGTTTTCTGAACATTTATTTGACCTCCCAAGTACCTGTTTTATAAGCTGATTGAAGAAAGAACAGAATTCTGGGAAAAGCTTCTTTAAAAAATAGCAGCAAGATGGACCTCTATCCATAGCAGGGAATCTGAATTATGGTATATATCTATCCTGTTTCAGGAAAGCAGGACTTGTAGCCCTTCAAATATTGCTGAACTTCAACTCTCATCACTTCTCATCTTGACCATGATAGCTTCAATAGCTAAGAGCCGAGGTTCGGCAGACCCAGAAGCTACAAGTTCCCCATCCAAACTCTGGAAGAATAGAACAGAGGGCAGAAAGAAGTAGCACCTGTGAGAAGGTCCTGTTGAGAAAGATTGTAGCATGCTTTGGCAATTGCCAGCCTCTGCTTTCACCTAACCTGCATCCAACTGCAGGAGATCGCTATTGTTTTTCCCTGCTAGAACACATAGCACACGATCACTGCTAACCGAGACCGAATGTTACCATTGGAAACTGGGACTGGATTCACAGAACATCTCAAACTATGATTTAGCAAAAACCAACAACAATAACCTGGTCTTTCATACTGTGTAAAGTCTTTTTTTTAATGAGTTTTATTTGTTCTTTAACATACATAAGTGCTTAATAAACAGTGTGTTGTCTGGGTCAATTTACCTATACATAATATCAATAATAATAATAATAACAATATTTACTTATATATAGTAGTATTCTTCCAATTTCTAATCTCTACCTCTAGTGTCTAACCATTTGTAAAACAAATCCCATGTTAAAAAATATTCTGTATTTTCTTTATCCTTTATCTTTAATGTTAACCTATCCATTTCTTCACAGTCTTCTTTTAATTATGTTTTCATCTATAGGAATTTCCTCATTTTTCCAATATTGTACAGATACAATTCTTGCTGCTGTCAACACGTGCAATATTATAAACTGTGTAAAGTCTTTACAAACCACAGTAGCTAGATTCACAAATAACTCTGTGCCAGAATCAAACCAGCTATATTATGACTCGCTGCAACATATGAGCCAGGCTAATGTACTTTACATCTTTTCTACTTTAAAAATAAAACTAGAAGAAGAGAGAATAGTTTCAATCAATTTCAAATGATGACCTTTAATCAACATAAAGGATGTCTTATGATGAAAGAGAAGTGCATCCTAGGGAAGTAAGACTACATCCTATTCTAGAAAGTAAAATAGAACTATATGTAGAGAAATAGTTCTTGAGGTGACATTAGCAAGGAAATAAAGACAGTCAGGAATGGCTGTTAATGCTTGCTTTTGCATGAAAAACAAGAGGGTATTGTGGTACTATACATCAATCTGCATTTAAAATGAAGATGTCACAAGTTCCTCAGTTGTTTTCCATACAAAAGGAAAATTGGAAAGATGGTCAATCCCAGTTCTCTTGCACAATGTATGGAGCGCATGATCCTAAAGCTCAAACTATTTGGCCATTGTAGCACTTTCTCAAGAACAGCTACCTGGGAAAATTACAAGAGTGCAAGGATGAGAACAATATTCCTAATGTAATGTGAGGCAAACTCTTCCTTAAGGGAATACACATTAGGCAGTTAAATTTGCTCATCCTCTCAATATTGGTGGTCAGAAAACTTACTGTCCCTGAGATCAACCCAATTTCACAAAAAGGTAACTGTCGGAAATAAAGGTAGTGGAGTTTTTTTTCTATTCAGCTTTTCCTTTTAGGTTAGAAATATTTCATTTAATTAGATATGAGTCTTGTCAGATAGGATTGTGAAAACTAATATTCTTCCTAGAAGATCAATACTAGTGATACCCAGGAATCTGGGGTGTCAGGTACTGACACCAAATGGAAGATAGGCATCCTGAGGAGAATATAAAATTCTGGAAAGAGAAATACAAAAAGTCCATGTTTTATCTATTGAGTCAGTTATGTTAAAAAGTCCCAACTGCACAAAGCTCTTCTTTAGTCAGTCAAGGGAGCAAATGTTTCTTTGTCACTTATGTCAACATCATCTAGACGGATGTTTCTGACCACACAATGCCTTCCCACGCCATATCTGTGATAGATCTAGATGATGATGGCCCTCAAGTGCATGCACAGATATCAAGAACTTTCTCGATTCCATTTGGAAATCCGGACATCATTTGGTCTTTCCTTATTTCAAGTTTAGCTAAATGAAACAGTTACTCAGACCCCTGAGACGCAACCATTTCCCTCAGGCTGTTGCTCAGTTACTCCCATGTGGGGTTCTGAACCGTGACAAAGCAGGGCTTGCAAGCGGATGCATTATCTAGAGGATATTTATTATTTCTTCCTGCCCGCTGGCGAGAATCCTTTCTTCTTCCTTTGCACAACTGTGGAGAATTCAGGCCAGATTCCCTTAATGCATAATGCCTGTTTGGCAGCAAGAGCCTGTCAGAAGCACTCACTTTTCTCAGTTTTGGCAGAGGCTCCACTCCAGACATCACTTGAGCAATATGGGATGAAACTGCAAGAGAACAGATGTCCTTGAGCACCAATATTCTTTTGATATGCATGGAGGGGTAAGACAAGAGTAAAAGTCCAGCAAATTAAACCCTAAGAGTGATAAGAGAAAATCATTTAAGCTCGGCTCACTCAGATCTGATGGTACCAGCATTTTATACAACTGATATCCCAGGGCATGAAGCATCAAACAAAATTTAATAATAATAAAATGAAAATTCTTCTAACACTTGGAGCTAAATGCCAGGGCGCTGCAGTTGGTCAAAGTTTAGTACATTTCCAATACATGTTTAATAATAGAAGGTTCATTCTTATTTTTGTGGCAAGAATGGAAAGAATGCCACTGTTCTGATTCTCTATTTCTACTTTCTCCTGTATTGTGCTCCGTTGAAGCTATCAACAACATATTAGTTGATAGCTACACATTAATTAGTCTAGATGCTTTTTGAATTAGAAATTACTCTTGGTCAAAGAATGTCCCTGCTGTCTAAAAACAATGCCACGCAAGGAAAAAAAAATCCCAATGAATAGAACAGCCATTCTAATTCTAATCAGCCATTCTAACAGCATTTAAGTACATACAGACACTAGCTCCCAAGCAGGTTTTCAGATTAACTGCTATCCTCTGATATTTGCTTTTATTCCCCAAGTCTGCCATCCAATCATCCTAGCCAGAAGTCCTATTGACATGGGACTATGTTACCTTTTAAAAAGGCTTAATGTGAATTTATTTGCTGGAGAAACACTGTGTATTTTTTGCTAACAACTAACACCAATTTGATGGCACATAATCAAAATACATTTGTTGGGTCAGTTATTACTATTATAGAAAACACCTAAGACTACAGTTCATCAGAGGAGTGCAGACAGAGAATGAAATCCGTCCTCACTGGCTTCTCCATTATGGCCAAGCCATTCTGCATTAAAGATCTAGCAGTGGTGCTTCCAATACAGTCCTGGAGTAAGGGAGGAGTACAAAGGCCTCAGGCTAATATTGTTTTTCCCTTCCAGCCTACCCACCTACAGTACTTTTGCCTTGCTGGCATGAATCAGGCAGACCTTCAGATTTGACCATCAGGATTTTCTTTCCCCATTGTCTTTGGATTGTTCTGGAAGACTCTCTTAATGCACTAACAATCCATTCTGTTTCATAATTATTCTCATTTATTTTCAATTGTAATTTCTACTGTGCTTTCTTTATAGGAACATTACAACTTGCAAACTCTGGTTCTTTGTTTTTTCATATGCAGGTTAAGTTCTCCTTTCCCCTAGTTTACTATTCTTCTATCTTGTTTATTTTTGCTTGACTATTCCATTCAACTCCCACAGCTGTTTATTCTACTTACACCATATTTGCATTCCACCAGTGAGGATTTTCTTCTGGTTGTGATGACAAAATGCCTGTTCCTGTAGATGGACAGAAATATATATACTAACACATAGAGGAAAAATATCCTTCACACAAAGAACAGAGAACATTCAGCATTAATTCAATGACAGATGGTTAAAAAAATCATTTGTAGGTATATATACCAGAGCATCTGATATAGGATGCAATATTCACAATAAAAATCTTTCAGACTAAGAAAATATTAGATTTAATACTTCATTTTTGTACTTCATGTATACAAAAATAGAACCTATATCACTAATGCTTGAAATATTTTTTATTTTTGGTCTAAACATCTTTACCAAGCACCAAGTAGAGAAAATGATGAAAACAATGAACTGTTTTTAATTCCTAGATATAGGTATGGGTATACCTCATTTTTATGCCACTTTTCCATCTAGCTGTTCTCAAAACATGTATAGGAATACAGTAAGATAAATATATAACCAAATATCAGGGTTCCTTTTCCCCCTCTAGCTTCACTTCTGTAACACACATTTGGGAATCTGCATGTGGTGTAGCAAGAGAGGGGATACATCCATGTAGTTATTATTCTCACTCCTTCCAGAGCCAGTTAGATCTGAGATTAATATTGCTCTCTAATATAAAAAAATATTTCAGACTAAGCCCTTATTGCAACAGAAGTGTCAAAGCTTGGTTGTGTAATCTAAGATTGGCATTTCTATTCCACACCATTCTAGAGGACAGGAGATCAGAGATTTAAGTTATGGAGTGGGGCAGCTTCTGATTGAAAAAACAATGGAACCAATTACAATCATCAATGGAACCAATTAATCAGAGAGGTGGTGGGCTTCATTTTACAACATTGGTTCCTACTAGCCATCTATCAACAATATATCAGTTTGAATTACTACTCTAAACAGAGGGATATATTTAATGACTGCAATGGCCTTTTCCAGCTCTAGGATTCTACTCAAATATTTCCCGTTCTCTGAAATTTATAGAAGAAGATCTGCTTTGCAAAGAATGAAAAGGAGATTTTGCATTGGAGGCCTCTTTCTATTAAAATTCAAAATAATTACATGCATTATTTTGATTCTGATATGTTACCTGTTGTTGTTTTTTTTTAAAAAACCTCTGCATAAATGCTAAGTAAATAAAGCAAACATTATTCCAGATAAATAATAGAATATTACTAAAGATAAGTACATATATGTATTCATTTATGTAGACAGCAGAAACAATATATAATTCACAATGTAAATCTCAGACTAATTGGAACAAAACATTTACCCGCTCTGGTAATGGGCCACTCCTTGGAGCTCATTAATCTCCTCATTGTTTCATAACGAGAGTTGCAATTCTCTCTGCTGAAGCAATACCAGCCTCCTGCATCCAATAACAATAATAATGATGATGATATCTCAGTCATTTTTTCCTGTATCACTAATTCACATCATTTTAAACTGTGATTTATGAAATAGATGCTTGATGGAATTAAATTAGTCATAAAATTGTTTTATAACACTTGATATTATTTTCCCTGTATAAATTTATGGATTGGATGGATATATTTTAAAAGCTATATAGAATCCCACATAAAGTAATCATAGAATGTAATTTGATCAAGACCTTAAACTTGTCATATTATGCAAACTTCCTTTGCAATAATCTGAACATAGCAATATTAACTTCCTGCAAATATGAAAATATGTATTGAATAGGACAGGATTGCATTGGAGTCTACCACTTTTGCCATCTTTTTGCCATCTACTGTAAAAGTAATGAGCAACTCATTGGTTTCATTGGCAGATTGCTATCTTTTTCATAGTACAGTTTGTTCTGTCTTGAATTTCTTCCTTACAAATCATGTTTTCATTCAGCTTTCAAAGTACGTTTCAAAGAATTAATCTCTATGCCATTGTTTTTTTCATATTACACCCTATTCCCTTACCTGGAAGTGATCCAAGTGAAATAGGATTGCTTTACTATTTTCTGACTGAGCAATCAAATGCCAATAAAGATAGTTCTGCTCTTTACAGGGCACACAACAGGCACATTCCTTAGGATAGGATCCATGGATGTCAATCCAATTAGTTTCAATAGGATTTATTTCCAGGTCATAACCATGAAAACTTGACTCTGCCTTTAGTCCGTGTGTAATATATATATTACACGCACACGCAAGCATACACACACAGAGAGACATCTGTTTTTCCTTATTAGATTAAATTGTATGCATTGAGGGTTGAGATGAAAAAGTGAAGGCTTCCTATGTAGAAAATCTAGGATTTCTGTCAAGATTCTTGAAATTAGAATAGAAGTACTTGACATCTCTAGTTTATCATATCTTGTTTATCTGAATAGCAAATGTAAAAAAAAAATCACAATAGTAATCCTTAGGCAAAAGTTGATCATTTCTTCCAAAGTAGCATAATGTTGTTGGCATAATTGTCTTTATCTGAAACAAAATTTTATTGACTTTAGTGCGGCTTACTTCCAAACAGATGGTTTTCAAAATAGAAATGTCCCGAAGGTGCTTTTCCAAAAGGAACTAGACTTCCTTTCTTTCTTTTTCTTTGAAAATGTTTTGCTTCTCATCTAAGTTTCTTTAGTTCTGATTAGTGGGGAATGGAAGGATTTCTAATCTTTGCAATCATCTAGTATTTTAGCACTCTGAAGGTTGGTCATCAGGCCCTCTCTGTCATTCATTGAGGCCACTTGAGGTTTTATCTGTATCCTCAGATTCACCTGAACCAGTGTGCAAATGGTTGTGGAACCTTCTTGGGACTGCTGAAAGGACTGTGTTGTAAACAGAAGATAGGTGGTGTTGTATCCCCGCCCCCTCTATTGAGAGAGGGCTGTTCAATTTTAATATAGGTAGTCTCTTTGATCCCTCTTTCAAACCCATGGTCCTTTCTGTCCAGAATGTGGACTTCGCTGTCATTCAACTTCAAAGAGTGATCTTTGTCTGTCAGATGCAGATGGGCTTCTTAATCCTGTCCTGATGGGTTTGTTCTCCTGTGTTGTGCTATGTGTTTGTGAAATGGTTGTTTTGTTTCCTTAATGTACAAATCTGCACATGTCTCGCTGCAATCCCCTTCACAAACCACATTGCTCAATTTGTGTCTGGATGTTTTATCTTTGGGGTGGACAACCTTCAGTCCCAAGAAGATTCCTCCTTCCATTTCCCACCACTCAGTTAGAATTGAAGAAGATTCTTGGATGAGAAGCAAAACATTTTCAAGGAAAAAAAACCCCGGAAAGTCAATTGCCTTTTGGAAAAGCACCTATGGGACAACCATGACCTGGATGATTGAAAATCTCCATAGACATCAAAATAGAAAAACTTATGAATTAGAAGGAAAAAAAGGAAAAAGCATGTAAGATTTCCAAATTCACAGGCTTACTGAATAAATGCAGCAAAATCTAGAAACTACAAGAATGAGATAAAATTAAGGTACAAGCAAATGGATTGACTGACTAAGGCAACAAGAGTCTTATGTACCATTCTTCTACTTTCTGGTGCCCTTCAGACATTGCATTGCTGAGTGGTGATTTTGGAAATTGTACTCAGTGTGTATGAAGTGCATTAGGTTAGAAAACCTATGGACAGGTCTCATGGAACTCAGCAAAATTTATTCCTAGATGTAGCTCTGATTAGAATTATTGGACTAATTAGACTGTCATAAGTTTGCAAGACATAGGGACATGTGCAATAATGGCAGTGAAGATGAAAGGATGAAGACATTGGTTACAAAGAAAGCAGCCAGTACATATTAATATTCCTCGTAAACCTTTGAAGAAAGCAGCTGGGATGTTACTTTGTCATCTCTTACATTTTTTAACCTAAACAGTCTGAAATCATTGAACTTTGCTTTAAAACTTAAAGTAAAATTAAAGAAAACTCAATCTCACCTTCCAAGAATAGAAGCCATCTTCTGCTGCCTTTTGATTCTTTGAGGTAGTAGCTAAAATAAAAACAAATAGAAGGCAGCGTGAACTTAATTAGGGAGACTGGCTCGCTCAACCACAAACCCTTTGATACACCAACTCATTATAATATCAAGAGAGTTACATAAAATACTTGGTTAAAGAACAAGAGAAAGAAACAGGATGGCTGTCAGAAGAGCTCCAAACAGAATCTGATCAAAGGACCTTCTCAGGGACTCTGAGCCAGGCTGAGCTGGCTTTCATCTTGCTCCAAACTAAATGCATTAAACAAATTCCTAGCATTCCTAAGTATTTCCAGGCAGGAAAGAGTTATTCCACCTGTTACTGACTGTGCTCTTAGTAACAGCCACATGGTGGAAGCAAAGCTTAAACACCAAGGATGGATTGTTTTCAGCACTTTGGAAGTGCTAAGTATTAATAGTAAACAGTTCTGTGTGCTCTCTGATGCATCTCTTCTTGCGGGGAAAATGATGCTTTATGAAAAAAGGGAACAGACTAGTCATACATTAAGCACCTACAGGCAATGTCTACAGACTTGCTTAGAAAATTCACTAAATTCTGATCCAGAGCTAAGCTCATTCTAAAAAGGCTGAGAATTACATTTTTATTAGAACCCAGAGAAACTTTCCACATCTTTTCAATACATTCTGCAAACTTCTGATCTTTTGCGCTTGACTAGAGTACATTTATCTAATACAAGTCAGTTTTCAATATCTCAGAAATCTAGAAGACAATTTCTCTTTCCTCCCTACTTTGAGGGTTTTCGTCTGCTTTCGGCTAAAGATTTGTGAATCAAGGCACCTCCAAGCAGTATCGCTTTGAATTCGATACTTCAGGTAAGAAAAAAAATATAAACGGAAGGATACAGATTTGTATTCTGGTGCAAAGCTGTACGAATTAAAGTATATACAAATGAAGGTATATGAAGCAAAGCCCACGAAGAAGTATTCCATGAAAAGTTCTCTTTTTCTACTATACATAGGATCCAGGAAGATGGGCAATTGAATGAAACAGAAAGAGACGAGGCGCAGCAAGTTTGGCATCTACACTCACCCGGCGGGACTGCCGTCGTTGCAGGTGACCGAGCTGTTCAGAAGCAAGTGAAGCCTCAGCTCCTGGTGCAGGTTCTGCGCGGAACAAGGGTACAGCGACTGCGCCAGGCTCTTGATCTGAGCCATGAAACTGTCCATGTTCCCCTCCACAGCGGTAAAGTCCAACGGGAAGCTCTCCACCGGCTGCCCAGCCGCTTCGCTTCGCTCTCGGGCCGCCGCGGCGGGTTGCTGCTGCGGTCCACGCCGCTTCCAGCTCTTCCTGCCCTCCCCGCCAGGGCCCCAGTGCAGGATCCCCAAGAGCAGCAGCATTTGCACCGTCCCTCGACCCATCGCGACGCGGAGCCACCTGCTGTGGAGGAAAGAGGAGCGGGTAAGCGCCACCGGCTAGCTTCAAGGGGGCAGAGCTGGGACTACGGTAGGGCTCGGTCGTCTGGCCTCGGGCGGCGGGATGCTCCTTCTGCCCCTGGTGGCCAAAGGCGCTTGGCGGGCTGGGGGGCTTCGGCCTCTGTGCCTGCTCCGTGCCGTGCCTCGCCAAGGGTCTGGCAGCAGCGGCCCCGTCTCGCTCGCTCCAATGAGCTGTGAGCAAAGCAGCGTCTGGGCGTAGTTAGAGGCAGCCGGTGCCTGGTGCTCGCGCTGTCCGGGTTCTGCGGCGGGGCTCCAGGGCGCTCGGCTTTTCTTGGCGCACGGACTCGCCGCCTCGTCCCAAACCACAAGCATGACAAGAGGGGCCAGGAGTCACGGGGAGCCCACCGGGGGCGCCGCCAGCCTGGGCGTCGCATGGGGCGGCAGCGGCCAGAGAGCCCCCGCCTTCCAGTCGCTGGAAAAGGAAGAGAAGGGGAGGAGAGGAGTACAAGGGGAGGGGGAGATTTCCCTTTCATGCCCCAGCCAACAGACGTCGCTCTGCCGGTCGTCCTCTTTTCTGTTTTCCCGTCCCGTTTGGCGAGACGCTGAGGAAGGCCAAAGCACCTTCGCAACTTCCCGCCCAAAAACGCAGGGAGACGTTGCTAGCGGGAAAGCGGCCGCGGCTCTTGACTCAGAGGAAGGGAGTACGAAGCGGGCGGCACTTTGAATTTGCCCGATTTCCCGCCAGGACCTGCAGCCCAGCTGGGGGCGGATGCCGGTGAAGAGTAGCTTTCCACTCCTTCGCGACCGGAGCTTGAGGTGGGGGTGGGGGTCGCTTCAGTGAAAGGCGAGCCACAGCCTTCGGGGTCTCCGCTATGACCTTCAAGGATCGGCGACTGCAGCCCGCCTCCTCTTCTAGAGACCCCCAAGCACCTGACCGCCCTGCTCCTTCTCGCCAGTGCTTTGAGTCCCTTCCTCTGCCCCAAATGGGGGATGTCCTCAACCACGTAGGCAGCGACAGGCAGCCTCTTTGGCGCTCGCGTGTGTACAGTATTGGTGAGGAGCAACGGCGATTCTCTCGAGCCGAAGCTCTCTTTGGGGAAGAGGCAGGAGGATCTACGGGTGTCCAGCTACCTTCGGTCCTGGCTGCTTTCATAATTTTCTTCCCCACCATCAGGTCGTGAGCAACACCAAGGGCAGAACCCGACCCATTCAGGTTTCGCGATATTGTAGTTACCATTAGATTTACTATATCCGGGCTGCAAGATTCCCGATGACCCCTAGATGGCAATAAGGAGCTAGAGAAAACTATCTACCACCACCACCATCAGCTCTAGCTGTCCAGCCAGATGACTTTTGCCAATCAGTAAATGATATGGGACAAGACGTTCTTTATTAATTTATCTGAAGGCATATATTATCCCCTAAACTCCGCTGAAGGTATTACCTAGGCTGGTAACGGAAGGTTCGGAAACCAACCCACAAGCTCGGAGAACGAACCTTCATTCTCACGTATCAGACAGATAATAGCTAAATATCGTCTCCAGACGAGTTGCCTGGCCGGCTGGATCCCCAAGAACAATGGGAATCTCTCTTCTAGATATATATAGAACTCTTATTCTGACTTATTTGAAATGGCAAATAATGCCAGCAGCAGCAGGAGATCAGTGTTCCTCACCAGTGTCCTAAATTCAAAAGTGGAGCTGTTTGAATACTGGACTTTTATGTATGGCTGGCCTTGGTGAGGTTAGTTGAAACTATTTGTAAAGTAGATCCCTGAGTGTTTTTGTCTTATTTCTCGGACTGTTGCCTAAGGATAGGCATTGTAGTTCATTTAAGTGTATGGTTTTAGATTATGATTATTTGATGAAATATGGATACATTTGCATATTAGTAAAAGCAATGTTTTCAAAAACAGCAGGTTTTTTTGCTTTTAGGTAATGCATACTGTAATTGTTTCTTACCAGAGGTATTTTTGGGGAAGATATCTTTGTGGAAAAGAAGGATAGTCCTATTTCTAAAATCAGATTTGTATATAACATGAATATATAGTATTAGGTAAGTTTTTATATAAAATCACATACACATTTATATATAAAATCTTATGTAGCATTTATATAGAAGATCTGATCAACTATCCAGAAGCATTGATTATGAATACATTAAAACAACAGATTAATCCGATTAGCAGCTAAACGTAGTTATTCCAATACTTAGTGAACATTTTTAGTAACAATGAATAGCAAATTCCTAAGTGTACAGGATTCTAAAGATGTGAACCCAATAATGTTTTCGTATGACGCTTTTAGCAAAACAAATTTTATTTGTTGATTTGAGAAAGCATAAAGTTAATAGGGGAAATTATATAATATTTTGTGTTATGGCATTGAAGTGTAGTTGTTGGATGCAATAACTGGTAAATGATGGAAATAAAGCATACACAAGAATAAATGGAATGCTTAGCAAATGGTTCAAGCACGTGTGAGCAGGTTGCATATTTAGAAGTAAATGTACAAAAAATGTTTAGTGATATTTGAAGTATCTTAGGAGAAGACATGAATGTATGCATACTTCTGTATATTACACTGTGCTATAATGTACTTTTATGGGTGATGTGTAAGAAATGCACGCAGTGATATTAGAAATATATTAGGTCATGTTATTGGGAATCAAAATTATTTTCCACATTAGACTGTATGATGCAATAAAGCATGGATCTGAAAATTATTGCATCAAAGACTAAAGTAGTTATACTTTATGTTTTACCAGGAAAAAAATTGCAATTGAGTGAACAATTGCACAATTTATATCAGTTTTGAAAAATTATAGTAAACAGATGGATTTGTATACCCAATCAAACTGTAAGAGTAGCAGGTAACTCTTGACTTACAACCATTCATTTGAAATTATAATAGCATTTAAAAAAGTGACTTATGGCCAGTTTTCACACTTAGAAGTGTTGCAGCATCTCTATGGTCATGTGATCAAACTTTGGACGATTGGCAACTGGCATGTATTTATGACAGTTGCACTGTACTGGGGCCATATATATGCTCACCATTTGTAACCTTCTCAGCTGACTTCTGACAAGCAAAATCAGTGGGAGAAGCTGGATTCACTTAATGATTGCATGATTCACTTAACAACTGCAGTGATCTGCTTAACAATTAAGCATGTTGTAAAATTGGGCCAACTCACTTAATAACTGCCTTGGTTAGCAACAGAAATTTTGGGCTCAGTTGTGATTATTAAGTCAAACTATCTGTACTTTCAGACTGCCTAATCATAGGACAAACTCTAAATGTGCGAAGTTTTGAGTTTCATTGTATAGTCTAACAGAATTCTACGGTATTTTCCAAAGTAAACTACTATTAAACTGTTGCCAAAGTACCTTCAATTCTGGGAAAGAATAATACAGACTAAAAGTAGCAACAATCATATGAGCATCTGCAACTCTAACTGATTAGCAAACAGCGTTAGCTCCCATTCCAGCCCAGGAATTGATCCTGACCAATTTGCTGCTACAGCTGCTGCTACTTGGCTGAGTATTTGGAAGGCTTCTCTACAGCAGAGTTCTAGAAATTTGCTCTGCAGTCCAATACAAATTGTCTCGTTGCTGGAATCTGCTAGGTTCCAGAAGCTCATGACACAGAGACATAGGAGACCTGTGCAGGATTGGTGAAGTTCCTGAACTCTGCTGACTACTTATTGTTTTATTTCAGAGTTGTTGCACAAAAGTTATTTCAAATAAAATGCCAAATTCTATTAGTTACTAACACTCAACTACTGTTTAAACTACCTAGTCTTTAAAAATCACATTATAAACTACCTTTACATGTCTTCAGTTTGAAAGCTATCACGATAACCAGTTTCTCCAAGCTTTATGATCCCAAACAGCTCTCTGACCCTTTTCCAGACATGCCTAAAATGCCCATTCCAGTCTTATATCACAAAGACTTGCCTGAAAAAAATCACTTATCTTTTTTTTTCTGAAGAAAGTTTACACTGCAGACAAGAATCCAAGAACGTTGGTTAAGTGCATCTTTCTGCATTTCTGACCTATGCAAAATGTAGGACATAGATGGAGGAAAAATACTTTCCTGAGGCCTGACTAGAGGTCTATTCAACTCTTCTTCCATATAACATTTTGCCATCTTTCTCATAAGATGACCTCACATAGTAAGCTGATTCTCAAAGAATTACTTCAAAATGCATTGTGCCACCTCAGATAACATATGCTGCTCATTTTATCACCTGCTAAGTCTCTGGAATCCACGTGGCATGCATTGTATAGGCATCCATTCCTAACCATAATGATGTTAAAATGATGAAATGTCAGATGCTCCACCCTTTTATAGTTGCATCATGGTGTCCCATATAAGTAGAAAAGCAGTGTTTGTATCTCAAAGTATATTTCATTACTTCCTCTCCCTGCCCTTTGGTGGCATGGTCAAATATATAGAGGTAACCAAAGAATATAAAACTAAGTTGAATGAAGTCGGGCGTACTTCCATTTGGATGTTTTGCTTTTGTGTTTTTGCTGATTAAAGAAACTAATATATCATGTACCAAAAATACAAGTGTCAAATTTATTGTCCAAATATATATATACATATGACACCTGGATGAATGGTGCCCATCAAGTAGTTGATTTGATTGTTATTGCCACAGGTGGGTGGTGGTTTTTTGGCTTTTGTATTGGGGTTTTATTTTTGTAAACTGCCCAGAGTTATTGTGAATGAATTAGGTGGCTATATACAATTTCTTAATAAATAAATCTCAACAACAGTAATAATAAAGCTATCTGTGATATAAACTTTACATTATAAAAGGAACGGGGAAGCCTTGAAATTTATTATGTAGGAAAATTTGAAGTTTGCTTGAAAATCTTTTAATCTCGGTTAAAAGAATAGTTCAATATTTTGACAAATGGCACTGCTGCAAATAAATTTATTTTTCAAATGATATATACATACAGATTTCATATTTCCTGCTTTTTTAATAACCTTCAACTACTGGGAATATTTCCAGAAAGAAGTATGTGATTACAACAATCAGCAATTACTATTAAGTATGTTAATAATTCTATGAATTTCAGGTCACATATGGTAATATTAGGACAAGGTCAAATCATGTCAGTGTATGTCCCAAAATGCATCTCCAAACTGAAGATGATCATAACCTATTTTTATTGACTATTCTTTGAGATACCTTGTATACGTTGGGTTAATTATATTTTAAGATAGCAAGTTACTTATTTTATATTTTTTAAAACAATGGCAAGACAAGGATAATAATTATAGTCCAACATTATCTGAGGGCTTATAATTCAGTTCACTGTTGTCCACTGGCATTGATTCTTCAGGATTCCAGAAAATAAGCCTTTTATGTCACATGCTACCTATTTTTTTCCACTTGAGATATAATAGACTATGACATCTTTTACAAGCAAAGCCTGTGTTTGAGTTATGGGTCCTTTAGCCAAGTCTTTTGAGCTTTATGCTGATGAAGTTAAAAGAGACCGGGGAGATAGTCAAAAACATCTTTAGTTGAGAGAGAGAGAGACAGTTGAGCTTTGCCTAGAGTGGGGTATAAATGAACTTCAAGAATTATTTTATAAATCAATGGAAGAAGTGAGAATTGAAAAGTGTGTAGTCACTTCTTTTCGGATGAATGCATCTCTCTTTGCTGAACTGTAATGAGCTCCAGGTGGTAATTCCTTTCCCCTCCTATGTGCCCTGATGCTTCCAATTTTATCCAACTATTTCAAATTAGATATGACCTTTCACCTCTTTACAGCAGTTGTGATTACTGTATTATATGCCTTTGGAAATTGGAGTCATTGGTTGAATCGTGCAACATGGATAATTGAGCTCAAGTTACTTCAAAGAGTGTTCTTACAGAAGTTACAGAGTTCTTATAAAGATGTGCCACTTTCAGACACAAAATGGAAAACAGCTGTATGCTTCAGAGGCGAACATTGGCCATTCCAGATTCAGACTGGGTGAAGGAAAAAGTGCTAGCTGTATAACCTTTTTAAATACATGCCAGTTGGTTTTAATGGGCTGTGCCTTTTCAATTTATAACTAATTATTTTTCAGTATATTAAAAATGTAATTATGATAAATCCTTGTTCTGGCAAGTTTAAAGGGATGATCTTTTAAAAACACGAGTTGCCTCTGAACCACTCAAATACATTGTCTGCATTGGGCAAAGGCAAAACAGTTCACTCTGTTCCTCATTTTATGCAACATTTGAGAGCTGAATTTTATTTTGACACTGGTAAGAATACGCATTATCCAGTGATACACTGTAGGCTGTTTTAGTGGTATGCCAAGCACTGATGCCATACTATCCAGTAACACTTTGTCAGTACTACATTCAACAATTCCTGCCACTCAAGGTGGCTACCTTATTCCACCAAATAGTTCATGTTGTTCCTTGTGTAGTGTACTCTGGCTAGTAGCAGTTCTCCATGCCTTTCTTAGCCTAGCTAGCTATATGTAACACTTTTACTTTACTGACTCCTGAGCCTAATAGGGTCGGCCAGCTAGGCCCATCTCCCTTCCAAATGCCTCAGTCATAAAATTTAATATGCGGCATGTTTTAATTTAGCATTTTATATTTGCCATTAAACTTTACAAAGGTTGATGAAGGAGGGAGAGAAAGAGATAAATGTGCGTGGTGCAGCTGGAATAGTGTAGTGGTTACAGCATGGATTTTGAAATGGGAGATCAGGATTCAAATCCCAGATAGTACCTACCTTACAGTAGGGTTAATATTTTAATGTTAATATTTCTGTCATCTTGATGGCAGAGAGAAGAGAAAATAAAAGAGTTGGACACTACTACTGATTTCCCAATATCTCTTAGGATTTAGGGCTTCAGATTATTAACATGCTGAATGCAAGGTTATCATATCTTGGAGTTTGATTTAGAAGCTCTGGATTTCAACTCTAGATTTAGTTTTTGGGTTTTAGCACTTTATACCTGGACCAAACAGATGACACAAGGCTTCATGCTGTGGTGATGGAGACACCTGCTGCATTATTGCACAGAATGCGTCACCAGCCTATCACTAATATGAAAATGACATGAACTAGGAGAATCATGCCGCCTGGGACATAACCTGGATTAACAAGATCTGCATCAGATGTTTGGGATCCAGGACAACCTGATGATAAGTGGGCTACTGAAACAAATTATATATGGACGAGACAAGAGAACCAGGAATTGATGGAATGTAACTACAACGGTAGATCTAATGAGAAGTGGGACATGAAACATATGAAGGAAATATAGATGGACAGAAGACTTGCATCCAAACTAACTGGGAAATACCGAGTTACCCAATGTTTCAATGTAGTGAAGAGGAAACTGCTTTAGTAACTTTTGATAGGCCAACTACACATTGCATCTTGGACTTAAGACTTGGAAGAACTGGATGTGCAGCCAACACCGGAAGCTGGAACATCTCTGCCACCCCTCCACTATAGAGCATAGCAGTTGATATGAGGCATAAGATAATGGCTAAATTAGCTACAATCAACCCTGAGATCAGTCATCAAGATTCAGTAGAGAAGTACCATCAGATAATATGGTCATGACAATCTCATTTACCATCATAACAAAAAATAATGAACTAATACACTACAGCCACTGTAATCCCGGAAATACTTGGCTACATAATCAAGAACATATTTAGGAGAAGCCAAGAGACTGCTTCTCCTAAAAGCTCATAGCACCTGCTACTAGGCTAAAGAGATAAACTAGAAAAACAGAAGCCAAGAAGATAAATGCCCTATTCTCCAAAGAACCATCCAAGATGTACCCCCGACTACAGTGTAGCAACACAGTATTATCAGATCCACCAATAGCAGAAACTAAACAGTACTGGAAGAACAGATGGAAAAAAGAAAAGACCTGTATCTCTATTGCAAAGTGCCTGTGAGAGTAAACCACAGCAATCACCCAGAGTAAAAATCAGTGTCGCCATCACAGTAGCAGATATCCAACAGCTGGTCAAAAACATGAAGAGCTGGAAAGCACCTGGCCTGGACATGATCCCTACCTACTGGCTAAAAAAATTATGAATGCTTAGCAGTGCAGATGAATGAGCTGCTAAGAGACTGGCTACCACAAATTTTCCTTTTTTGTTACATTTCACAAGGAAAAGTAGCATGGTTACTGATATAAGAATCACATCTGTATAATGTGACTTGATCACAAAAGTCTCTTCATATTAAATACAACTGTTTGTGAAAACAACTGAAGATTTTGTAATATTAGCACCGAGTCAAGAAAAGAAATACTGAATGACTATCAGTTAGTATGGAAATTAGGCAATGTTTGTATTAATATTTGAGGCATAGAATGAAAATTATTTCTAAAAGAGTTCTATTCAAATATTTTCAAACACTATCATTTTTCTGTTTCCCTTTTTGAATTAATAGTCATAATGAATATAATTCACACGCTTGTTGGGTTCATAAAATGTACTGTGTCAAAATCATCTGAAACACAATATGTGTGAATTCAGCCCGATTTACTTGGGATCTGCTTCAGCGTGGAAACAAGTATGTACCCCGTACTGGCTCATATTAAAACAAAATGTACCTGAAAGATAGGTAGCACATCAGAGAAGATCCAGATTAATATTTTAATGTTAATATTTCTGTCATCTTGATGGCAGAGAGAAGAGAAAATAAAAGAGTTGGACACTACTACTGATTTCCCAATATCTCTTAGGATTTAGGGCTTCAGATTATTAACATGCTGAATGCAAGGTTATCATATCTTGGAGTTTGATTTAGAAGCTCTGGATTTCAACTCTAGATTTAGTTTTTGGGTTTTAGCACTTTATACCTGGACCAAACAGATGACACAAGGCTTCATGCTGTGGTGATGGAGACGCCTGCTGCATTATTGCACAGAATGCTTCTCAAATTATTTTGAATTTAGACTTCTAACAACGTATTCAACTCACTTTTTTAAACAGGTAGGTTTTTTTTAAAGGCTCACCTAATACTTAATGCAATAAAGGGGTTGTGCCATGAACAGGGGTCTACTGTTGTGCAAGCAGACATTCCACTCAGTCCTGTCAATTATCAGTTATGGAGTTCCTTCTTCAAGCACTAGGTCTTTGAGTCAGATAAAGGTGGAAATCTGGCAAGTAGAAGGAGAGCTAAATTTGAAAGAAATAGACTCCCTCCAGCTGGTAAATCAGAGTTTGCCAGCAATACATGTTTATGACACACGGATTGTGCTTTTCCAGTTGTTGGCCAGATGAAAGTGGTAGTCTTATATGTGACTTTTTATTCAATGATAAAATGCCTTGAGAACTGTAAATAAAGGATAACATTCAATCTAAATTAGTATATAATAAATATACAGAGATTCAACCTGGACAATATAAACTCTAGCCAAAACTGAACACATCACATTATAGATTAAAATGTAAATCTGGTCAGTGAATTCAGTGACTCTAGCATTTTGTATTCCATAAACAATGGGAAAACATATTTCGTGAAAAAGGCTTATTCCAGTCTAAAGGCTCGAAGATAACAGTAGAATTACTCCTTGACTTGACAACCACAATTTTGACCTTCAAGTGAACTTTTTGATTCACGCAGGTATCGATATGCTTTTTTTTGTGGGTAACTAAGCCAATTGAGGTTTAGTCAATAAGCCATGATCCAGTCAAGCAATGTTGAGTGCAAGGTACCTAACTTTTTTATTTTTTAATTTAATGAGCCTTCTATTCAGGGTACTTACAGCCCCGTCCATCTTATTACGTGTACAAGACGGTGAAATTCCTTTCCTCCACGGGTGGCCCGTATAATTTCTCATCTGCACGGGCGGCCCAAGCGCACTGCCGAAAAGAGCTCCGGACTGCTTAAGAGAAGCGAAAAAAGGCGGCAAAATGCGAGCCACGGGGGAGTCGCCTTCAGAAGCCCAGGAGGACGACACGTTCACATCTTAACCAAAGGGGAGTCCAGGCAAAGCTGCCTTGCATGTGCCAAGCGACTCCCTCAACCAAGCTCTCCCTGCTCGCTAGAGAAGGGTCGCCAGGTGCAAGCACAGACCCGCAGGGACGAAGCGCAAAGCGGGGTGGTCCGACGTCGAAGCCGCGCCCCTCCGCCGTGGCCATTCGGCTTCGTTGCGGAAGAACCTGGTGCCTACAAGGGGCGGGGAAAGCTGGCCTGCATTAGGAGGAAGAGGAGGGAGGAGGAGGAGGAGGGGAGTGAACGAGCTAGAGAAAGATGTCGGCGGCCGGCGGAGGGGCTACTTCCGCCGTGTCGGTGTTGGCCCCGAACGGGAGGCGAGTGACGGTCCGAGTAGGCCCAAGCACCGCGCTGATCCAGGTGGGTTTGGTGACGGGCGAGACGGGGGTGGTGATGGTGGTTACATTCGCTCTGATTGGCCCCGGGTCTGGAAAACAGGTGAGCAGGCTAGTTGTGATTGGGTCAGCGGACAGATCGTTGCCCTCAATGTTGTTGTGGGGGGCAGCGGAAAGCGTGCGGTGACCTTGTCATTAAAAATAGAAAGCTAGGCCTTTGAGGAAGGGAAAGAGGGTACTTGTGCTGCCCAGGTGGGGATTGTGCTTTCTCACGCGCCTCTTTGCAAAGCGGGTTCCGTGGAACACTGCCTCTTCCTGTGGATTCTCACCATTCTAGTTCTCTCTTATGGGGAACAGAAGAAGGGTAATGCCCCTATAGTTCGCAAACTGTATTTGGTCCGTGTACAAAGTGTATTTGGCCCCTATACTATGGCAAAGTGTACGTGGTGCAGGCTTGCCTTACTAAGTGTAACTTGAGGAGGGGCTACTCTGAAAAATAAAAGTAGTACTGTAGTAGGTTACACGATCTATTGAGCCACAGATTAGCCAGCCACAACTTAACCTACTGCCAACCCAGTTTGTATGATTACTATGCGGTTCAGAGTGTTATGTGAAGCCAGAAAAATTGGGGTAATAAAAGCAGTTGAATTAACTCTTGTTAAATATAGTCTGTCTAAAGGAAAAAGAACTAAAGAGAAATTATCTGTATAAGTGACTGAATCAGAAATTGGGATACTTAAGAGCTTTGGGGTCCACTGTATGTTTTTACTATTTAAAACTAGATTAAAAATGAATTGCTATATTTGCATGAAAGGCTTCCTATAGTTGATTTACTGATGTTTTTATCTATTTTTCTGGGTTCTCATGATATGCTGATCCAGAAGCTAACCACAAGAGCTGGATTTGCATAGCATGAGGTAAACTAAAACAGTGTGTTCAATCCAGTGACTCAGCAATCTAATTTAATGGTGAGATTATTTTCAGACATTTTATAGAATTTCATAGATAAACTGAATATCCCTAATGTATCATAATTTATATTCTACTACACTTGACACAGAGACTAGTTCATCACTTTAAGAGATTATACATCATGTTAAACCTCAGTTTTTAAATATGACGTTAAATAAGCTCAAATTCACCTATTGTGTTAAATGATATACCATGGCTTACAACCAACAGTTCTGTTTATAATGTAGTAAAGTAAGGCAAACTAAAGCAAAATTTTAGTGTGATGTGTGAACCTTGACAGGGTGAAATTTATTGCTGTGTTGACATGGTACATTGAGCCAAAAATCCAGTTAATTAGAATACACACTGTAATGGCAAGCAAATCAGATTCTGGGTTTGAATGTTGTGGTTATAGAGTCCTGCACAATGGAGAGTTTATCTTCATGTGGACATGGCTAATGCCTTTTGTGTGAGGTATGTGTAAATGAAAGATAAATGTCTTCCATTTAACATAATTTAAGGCTTCTATAGCTATGTTTCCAGTGCCCTGCTGAGGTAAAGCAATATTTTAATTTCACATTTGTTTTTAGTTGTTGTTGATATTTGATTTATTTTGTTTGAACTTGGGGTTTTTTTCTCTGGAAGGAAGAACTATAGAAATATGTACACTTGTTCACATTAAATCTTTTCTTGCCATGCAAACAAATTTTGGTTATATTCTCCCTTCATATAGACTAGTTTGGCATCTTGTGCTAAGCCATTTTTTATTTAAATATGGCTTATCCAATAAATACAAGTGACAACATAAAAAGTGATTATATTCATATCTTGGGCTAAGCTAAAATAAAACAATTGTATGGCTGTGTGTCATGTATGAACATAGACACTAAGCACAGTAAATTTATATCATATAGGTTATTTTCCATTTCTGGTAATAATCAAGTTGAGTTCTGCTTCTGTTAGCTACATGAACATATTCACATTGTTTTATTAGCAGGATGAAAGTGGTTTGAAACTACTTTCTTCCAGATTTTTTAAAACGTTCAAGTTCAATTTATAGGAACATGCTTCCTATCTAAATATTAATCAAATTTGATTGATTGATTGATTTTTTTTGAGATTAGATAGATGCCTATACTTACATTTCACATGTTTATAATTTTTAATATTTCTGAGCTGTTGCCTGCAAATTTAAGGCCATAAGGTTTCCCCTAAATTCGTCTCCATAGCTCTAAGCCTATGACATATATTGAGCAGAAAACAAACAGGTATTTTGTTACAGATTCAACACGATAGCTACTGGCTTATAGCATAAACTATAAGTAGTCCTTGATTTATGACCGGTCACTTAGAAACCACTCAAAATTTTGACAGACCACCCAAGGGCTACTTGCAATTTGGATTTGAGGCTCTGATGGTGAAGGACCCCCAGTCATAGTCATATCGCATTTTGAACATTCGGTAGCAGGACCCATATTTACAATTATTGTCAGCATCCTGTGGTCATGTGACCATAATTTAAGATGTTTCTGTGGTGTTTGCATTACAACTGCTACATTTGGTTGATGACTGCTGCAAAAAAGGTCGTAAAATTGATCATGGTCAAGTGGTGGCCCAGTTAATGACTGTCATAACTTACAACTGAAATCTGGGCACAATTACAATTGTAAGTTGAGGACTACTTATATTTTGGCACTTGTTATAGCCATGATTCAATGACTTAAGTTGTGTCTAGAACTAATATAATTGAGGCACCCCACTTTCTGTGAAAAGTATCATCCATGAGCAGCTAATATGATTCTAAAATGCATTTTTGTTGATCTAAGTTATGAGGGAAAAAGGTGTTCTTCTCTATGTAGATGTGGATTTGAATTCCTATTTGACACATAAGTGAGGAGAAAGTATATAATCTATTTGAAATATCTTGTGTATGCCAATCCAAATTAATTCTCTGTATATTTTTTTTCTTCAGATCTTGGAAGAAGTTTGTAGAAAGCAGAATTTTAGTCCTAATGAATATGATTTGAAGTAAGTCTTACTGCTTTATTTATTAATCAAATTCATATGGCTGCCTATCTCACAAAAAGTGACTTTGGGTGGCATATATCAATCAAGTACACTAAATAGAAAAACAACAGATATGAAAGCATAAAAATCCACATCAAAAGATAAATATTATAAACAAATATACAAACCCTAGACAGAGAGAGAATAAGAATACTCACCTCAGTGATGGAACCATCTAGCCAAGTCTCTGGTTCTGTGAGAGCCCCAGGCCTGGTCATATAGTCAGGCCTTTTGGAATGTCAAAAGGGGTGGGGCAAAACTATTTTTTTTGGAGGGGGAATGTTCCTTAATGCAGGTACCACAAAAGAAAGGGTACCCCCCAAATGTAGATCCCTACCTGATGGTATCCACAAGCATGCCTTCTCTGCCAGATCTAATGGGTGGGCTGATGTAACTACAGAGAGATGGTCCCTCAGATAGTCCATTCCCGTGTCATGAAGAGTTTATGTTAAAATTGGCACCTTGAATTGTAACTGAAAGCAGATTGGCAACCGATGCACACAGCTTGCCGTTTTCCTCTTTCTTTGCCATTATTTTATAGGAAAAAACATCTGAAAGAGTTTATAGTACTAATTTCAAGATACTCCTTTTTGTTATCTGATTCTGAATGTGTATGTTTTCTAGATTGAGTTTTGACAGAAGTTAGCTATTCACTAATGCAGCAAATCAATTGTACTGTAATGGAAATTCATATCCTCCTCTCTTTCTACTTACAGTAAGATAAACGCATTATAGTAGGCAAGACCCCTCAATGGCTTAATAATTGAGATAATTTGGGTATAAAGTTCTATAATCTCTAAATTTAAATTTATTGGAGAACCTGTAGCATATTAGGCAAAGGACTCCTCATTATAATTTATTACTATTATTAGTTAATAAATACCAATATTTATTATATTTTCCATATTGACTTGGTTATGTTTTTCTTGTTTACCTTTAATTTTATGAGAAAGAGAAAGTTGTATTTGTGTATATTTCCAAATATAATGGGTTCTAGCTGCAGAAAAATTTCTGGCAATAGTTTGTATCTCATTCTTCTCCCGGCTGGTATTCCAGACAATTTTATTTTGGTTGCTCACTTTCTGAGTTGTTGAAATCATCTTTATGTAAATTTAATTAATTTTCCAGCCCCTTCATTTAAAAAAAAAAGATCAGTGGACATAGACCTGCACTCCAATAGCTTTAATCCTTAGCTTTACTCTCAGTTGTCCCTGGCTTTGAATGACATAACTGAATCCAAATCTAAAATTTAGCTTAGCATTCTTTGTAAACACACTCATTGATTGGTTCAGACATTGTTCTAAGCCATGGTTTGCCTAAATATGACGTTGAATAAACCATAATTGTTTAGAATCATGCAGCATTAATCCATAAACCCTGGTGAATAAAATCTCAAAACATGGCTTCATACAGTGAAATAAAACACACTATGTTATGGGTTAGGGCAATACAGGAGGTCCTCAATTTATACCACAATTGGGAACAGAATGTGATGCAGTTGTAAAGTGCTTAGTGGCAGCAGCCCTGGCGCTCTCCATTGTGATTATTAGTTGAGGATCCATTCCAATCCAAACAGTTCCAACCTTGGCCCCTTCCAGTCCCGAGTCCCAGTAAGGAAAGGGATTGCCTCCAACTCCCCTCCCTATCGCCTCCTCTGCCCTTTAGGTTGTCATGAACCTTGAGGGGCAGGAGGCAGCCCCAGAATTGCATAGCTCTAGAGCTGCTTGCCATGTCACAGAAAGCTGCAACTACCTTGCACTCTGCCCTCCTCAGCTTACATTTGCTGTCGTCTTGTTCCCATTGATGACAGGTGTGCAATGGTTCTGGGGCTGCAAAAATCAGGTCCTGAGCTGCAGTGCAAAGGCCAGCCCCAACTCAACCCAGGAGTACGACACAAAGGACTTTTTGGGTGCACTGTATCTCTGGGGCTGCAAAACCCAGCAGTGCACTGCAAAGCCTTAGCCACCCCAACCCAGTCTCAGTCTTTCAAGGAAGTCACTGTGCGTGACCTGGAAGAAAGTCATGTGGCCAGCAGCTGCATTGAAAAGGGCCATTCTAAATATGCCACATCAGCGGGAGCAAGAAACAGTGAAGATCAGCTGTGGAGGTGGAACACAGGACTACAGAGATAGAAGGGCGTAGATAGGGAGGTGATAGGCAGGTGGGAGTTGAAGTGCTCCTGTGGTTATAAGTGCTGTCAAGCATCCAAATTTCGATCACATGTCCATGTGGGCGCTACAAAAGCTGCAACTACAGGCGCCCTTCATAAGTCTCTTCATTCAGCACTGCTGTAACTTTGAACAGTCACTGGATGAGTGACCATCAGTCTGGAACTTTCTGTATGTAAATTTAGCCTTTCTGACTAACTTCCATTTGAATCATTGTTTCCCCAAATAAGAGCTTATCCTTCTACTGTATTTATTGATATAATCTCTTTTAAAATAATATATTGAAAAAAAGATGCAGCTTCAGTGTAAAAACTTATTAATAGGCATGTATGTTTTGCAGATTTCAGAGGACCGTGCTGGATCTTTCTCTGCAGTGGAGATTTACCAACCTACCCAACAATGCCAAATTGGAGATGGTGCCAATCTCTCGTAATAGAGTAGGGATTGAAAATACAGTATGTACTTTTCACATTATGATGACTTTATTTTTATTTATTATCAAAATCTTTGTAGATTTTTCTTAGACAACCCTTCCCCCTTAGCAGGGATCCCTGTCTACCTTATGGGATGTGTGTGTGTGTATGAATATAAATTATTTAAATGAAATGTTATGCATCTTAAAAGACTGTATGAAAGCATTTTAATCTCTATAGAGTATGCTAATTTACTTTTCATTTTTAATCCCCTTCTTTCTCCTTTTATTAATACAGTTTAGTGTATTGAATTGTATTAATACATTAATACAGGGAAGGAGAAAGGAATCGAGATAACACAGCAATAGCAGAATTCTAGTTTTTAAAGTAACATTCTACTATATTTAAAGTCTAGTTGTGTTTTTATACAACCTGAAAACAAGCATGTGCTGTTTCTGCCAGTAGGTGGTATTAACAAACCTGGCTGATTGCATTGTAGTTTGCTTATGTGGAAATTAGAAAATCTGACTGATTCTTGTGGTAATAAGACAGAGTTTGAAATCATACTTTGCCTTGGCTTAAGACTGATTTATCTGGGAAAGAGCAAGTTAGCACTCTTGCTTATCACTTTAAAAAAATGAATGGGTCTGTCCTGACTTATTAATGAGAGAATCCTGTCAAGCAAGCATGTGCTGTTGTTGTATGTGAATGCCACTGTGTTTCTCAATGTATTCTTACATTCTGGGAACCTGAATCTTCAAGTAGGCTGCTTTTTATGTATGGCTAAGTGAAATATTGCTTGCTGCCATTTTGTATATAAGAGGATTTTGGATTTCCAGGCCTTCAATATGAAATCATTATGAATATTGTTTGGAGTAAAAGCCAACCTGTGGCACATGATCAGATTTTTGGTACATAGCTTATGTTTACTATTGAAATTAGATATTTCTGGTGAGTAAATTATAAAATATTCCTTGATTTATTTTCTGTCAGAAAGATATAATTAGAAAACAGTATAACATCATCATATAATTATTAGTATCTTTTTATATCTAGAAGTGGGTAGGCTTCTATCATAGGCTTCTATCTTGGAAGAACTATAACTGATCTTATTATCTGTTATTTATTAAAAAATATTGTGCATGTTTTTGTTTCTAAATCTAATAGAATTATTTTTTTAAAAAATAGTAAAAAGTTTATTTTAAATCTAGCTTTTGGAAATCACATATTTTTACATTCCAGTTCTGCTTTGCAGGGAGAACCCAACAGCTTTGAGTAAGGTAAACATTATGTTGAGTTCAAATTTCAGCATATAAAACAAGCTTGGAAGACTAAAATTCCACGCCTCATCTTTTTGAGTAGTTTTCCTGGAGAAGCTCCTCCCAATCTCCCAAAAATACTCTCATCAGACAAGAGAACTGAAAACTAGGTGGAAGCACAAACCATAAGCAGATTGTTCCTCATAGTTCACACCTTAGTTCATCCAATTTAGTTGTATCTATGACCTTTGGGAAAGCAGCATCAATAAGGAAAGAGTCAGGAAGTTGGTTTCCATATGTACACTTAATTACTTTGCAACCATCTCAATATTGTTAATGTCATCCATAATAGCTTTGGATAAATTGAAAGTTTTCCGATATGTTTATTTTCTCTGGCACTTTTGTAGATGCTAGATCACTAAAATAGAAGTCTGCACATTGTTCTTGGAATAAGCTCTTTGATTATAGTAGATGTAAATTCAAGATCAAGCAGATTATGCTGTTAAATACTTACCTGTGCACAGTTAGTATAATTTTTTTAACTATACCATGACAATCATGGACCTGGCCCAACATGTTCAAGGGCCAGAGTTATGGGGATGGTGGTGGTGAAGAATCGCATATTGGATCTGGTTTTTGTCTTAAGGCAGCGATGTTATGTATTTTGGGAATAGTAACATCAGTCCCGTCCTCTCGATGGATCATTCCCTCTTGGTTTAGAGGAATGAAGCCTGTTAAGTTAGTTCATTCCAGGTGCTTGATGGATTCTATGCAATTTTAGAGGGAGCTTGGGCATTTTCCAAGAGATTCCTATGGTGCTCCTGGATAAAGAAAAAATGAAGTCAACTGAGCACAAGTAGGAGCCTTCATTAGGATGAATCACTCCACTCTTAACTGTGTGTGCAGATAACTGTCTGGCCACTCTTTTTGGGTGGTTAGAGTCCTCCCAGCTAAGGAGGAACCATATGAATCCTTCCATGGCCATTGGGAAGAACATTCTCACCATTTGTCAGACAAAGATGCTCAACTTTGCTTGGAATTATATTCCAGCTGGGTCGGTCCTTTGGAAAAGATGTCTAAGCCCTGTTATCGAGGAGGAGGTATGAATTGGTCAATCCTGAGCAAGTGGATGGGATCCTCACAGCTATAACCTCAGCCACGTGTTCTGGTCTCATGCTTCTTCTGGTTGATCAAGGCTTTTTGGGAGGTTGCACGTGGTTGGGACCAAATGATTAATGTCTTTTTTGTGGAGGGGATGGTACCTCCTGCCTGGGTACCATCCCCTTGAGACGCCTTCCACGGAACCACAATGTTGAATAACTTTTGTCCAATATCCAGCCTTCCCTTTCTAGGGAGGATGTTGAAAAGTTCTGCTGAAGAGGGCCCTTGATGTGACAGATTATTTGGATTCTTTCAATCCAGATTCAGACCAAGATATAGCATTGAGACTATATTGGTTGTGTTTGTGGGTGACCTTTAAAGAGTTTATGATGGAGATGGTGCAACTGCCCTGGCTTTCCTAAATTTCTCAGCAGCTTTTGGCTCGGGATTCTTTGGACTAGTCCTAGGACTGAGAAGCACTGTTTTGCAGTGGTTCTCTTTCCTCCATAGTTGATATCAGTCAGTTTTGGTGGGGAGAGGTCTAGCCCTAGGTCCATGCAGTGTGGGATGCTTCAATGCTCAGGTCTCTAATTATTCCTCTTTAACATCTACGTACAATTGCTGGGTGAGGTCATTTGATAGTAAGGGTACAGTATCAATATGCTGATTATACCCAGTTACACAATTCTAGCCCGGTTGCTTGGAAGATGCTGTTGCAGTGGTGATCCAGTGCCTGGAGGCTGTGAGAGTCTAGACAGGAAAGAACTGGCTCCAACTCAACCCAAGCAAGACCTAATGACTTTGCATGTATGAGCCCCCCAGATTCTGGTGTCTTATAGCAATAGCACTTAGACTTATATACCATTTCATAGTGTTTTACAGCACTCTCTAAGCAGTTTAGAGAGTCAACATATTGCCTCCAACAATCTGGGCCCTCATTTTACCCACCTCGGAAGGACGGAAGGCTGAGTCAATCTTGAGCTGGTCAGGATTGAATACCTGGCAGTGAGCAGAATTAGCGTGCAATACTGCATTCTAACCACTGCACCACCACGGCTCCTCAAGGTAGGTTGCTTCACCTTGAGGATATGTTTCCATTCCACCAGAATTGGTAGAGTAAGCATGTTACCGGTCTTTTTTCTTAAACGTTGATATTTAGTGGAATTTAGGAAGCATATCTTTTCTGGAGCAGCTACTGTTCTGTGGAACACCTCCCTGGGATCGGACAGGCCTATGTACCTTTGTTCTATTAGTTTATTTAAGAAGAAGTATCAGTTTATTTAATATGAAGGCTCCAATTCTTAGTTCCTAAAACTGTTAACTTTTGTTACAGGTAGCCCTTGATTAATGACTGTTCATTCGGTGGCCATTTGAAATTGCAATAGCAATGACTGGAGTTATGACTCCTGTTAGGGTTGATACAATACCCCTGTAGTCATATGATTAAAATTTGAGTACTTAGCGGCACTCCCAGTCTTCCAACCACAGGGATAGTGCAATTCCCCCACCCCCACCTGCCAACCCCTTCTATCTAGGCCAACCTGAACAGCAGCAATGGATGGCAGCTCTGAGGCTGGGCTTAAAGTAGTGGCCTGGTCCTCAACTTCAGCCCTAGCAATTCCACTGCCACTCAGAAAGGGTCCCTCAGGCCATCCTCAAGGTGAGATTACCTCCGATGCCTAGTGCTCCCCAGGATCCATTGCAAGCCATTTACCTTGAGGCAGTAATCTTTCTCTGTTGATGGCTTATCGAGGCAGTCCCAGGTTGAATTGGGCCTTTGTTCTTGAAACGGCTTAGGAGCATTTCTTGCGCAATCCCTGCAATTTCCAAAAACCGCATGAAATCACAGCTGTCTCATACAACTTCTGGAGGGTCCAGGGACCAGATGAGAGCAAGCCCCATTCTTGCTTGGCCTCTGCAGCTTCCAAAAATCATTCAAGAATGGAGTGTGCTTTTGTGCAATGTTTGAAGACTGCGGAGGCTGTGTGAAAATGACGTATGTTCTTGTATGTCCTCTGAAAGTTTTGCAAGAGAACCCCCGGAAATTGCACAGCCTCCAGAATTTCTGAAAATTACATGAAAACATGCTTCATTCTTGCATGATTTTTCAGTCTTTCTGCAAAGTTCCTCTCCCTACCCTGGACTACAAAGTCTTTTTAACTTTCTAGAGCACAGCAGGGAAAGAGAGGACCAGGAAAAGAAAGCTTAGATCATCAGAGTCTCAGCTTCCTTTCTCCATCTGAAGGCACCAGTTCTTTACAGAAGGAGTTACCTGCCCTCTTTCGGCAGATAGCTCTTTCTTTTTCACTTACAATGGTAAATCAAGGACACCTATACAACAAGGACTGACAAACAGGTAGAAAACTGACAGAGCGTATCATGAATATTAGTTGGTAGTCAGAATACATGATGATATCTTTTTGTAAGGGCCTAAAGACCAGTCTGCTTGGAGTCTCAGTGGGGGAACAGTACAATAGAGGTGGTTAATGGAGTGATAACAGATTCCACCTACCCCTCCACTCTGCCCCCACCCTTCCCATGTGAACTTGGTTTTAATGTCTTTTTATGTTTTAACTGTATATCTAACTGTAAGCTGCCCAGAGTTACCCAGTGGTAAGATGGGCAGCCAATAACTTTTGTAAACAAACAAGCAAAGGTCCTTAATTTCATCATGCATTGACAAGTTGCAAAACAATTTCAATTGGGAAACGGTTCATAAAATCCAAAAATGGAAGATAATTCATAGAGGCTTGGCACTCTTAGCAAATCAATTATTAACAGACACATTGAGATAAGCTTAATGTGTAAGCTGTTCAAAAAAAGAAGTGTACAAAGTCAAGGAAGAGGACAAACAGAATAACAATAATAGAATTGGAAGAGATGTTAGAAGTCTTCTAGTCCAACACCCTGCTCAAGCAGGAGACCCTATACCATTTCAGACAAGTGGTTGTCCAATCTCTTAAAAACCTCCAGTGTTGGAGCACCCTCAACTTCTGACGGCAAGCCATTCTACTGACAAATTGTTTTATCAGGAAATTTCTCCTTATTTCTAGGTTGGTTCTCTCCTTGATTAGTTTTCATCCATTGCTTCTTGTCCTACCTTCAGGTGCTTGGCAAATAGGTTGACCCACCTACTTATTTGTGGCAGCACTTTAGATATTGGAACACTGTTACCATGTCACTTCTAGTCCTTCTTTTCATTAAAGTGGACATACCCAATTCCTTCAATCTTTCTTCATATGTTTGAGCTTCCAAACTCCTAATCATCTTTGTTGCTCTTCTCTCTTTCCAGAATCTCAAAATCTTTTTTATATAGTGGCGACCAAAACTATTCCAAGCCATTATACTGATAAAATGGTACTAACACTTCACATGGTCTTCTGTCCCTCTGTTAATGCAGCCTAGGGCTGTGTTAGCTTCTTAAAGACATCTTTCCTCATCACTGTCAGCCTTGGAAGCCATGAAACTGAGGCCTCTGCAGGCTGCCACATAATTACACATGGGAAATAGAGAGGGAGTACTTTCTCA
>JANHFL010010189.1:75725-92783 GCA_032468155.1 Oxyrhabdium leporinum | reverse complement strand
TCTTTAATAAACTCTTACTTGGATTAATTCTTATCTGAGTGCTGAGTGATTTATTGGAACTTAGATGGAACGCTGACCATCACATCTCTATTAACCAATACCTCCAAAACATTAGAGAAACAGGAACAATGAAGAAAGAAGCAATACCCTAATTAAGGCTGGTAGGACAAGCCAGTAAACTTCACTCCCTTATTCACTGATAATGTTACCTAGTCTGGTAGTAAAATGTCTTCAGGAAGAAAAAGAATTTCAGAGACTACAAGAAACCAGTAATTAGTGTTATTAGCTGTATCAACTACAAAAAAGAAAATGTTAAGCATCTGTAGCTTTTTTACATTTCTTATATTAGAATATCTTCCCTTGGATATGATTTTTTTAAACTCATGAATTATGAATATGTATGTATATTGTCCTGGATGGGTAGACTGCAATTATGTGATAAAATAATAGGATGAATATAGCCCATTCAGGAGTCGTGTAAGTTTTTATAGATAGGTTTTATTAAGAAAAGTGCAACACAGATGTAATTTTAAATTTTCTCCAGAAACTTTCTGACTTTTGAACTATTCGTAAGACAGTGAAAGGTGAGAGTTCTGAATTGACGATGGAAAGGTCAGACAATAATTTATCCATTAATCAGTCTGGTTTTCCCGTCGTTGTAAACGTAGAAATTAATTGGCATGTTTTTCTATTTTCTGGATTAAGTTTTAATATATAGTTTGGAATTTCTATAAAGCTTTAGTTGCCTAAATGTGTATTTGTGACATTCTTGGCTTTGTACTATTGCCTGAAAACTGATGTAATTGGCAGAGTAGATTTCTGGGCAAGCATCTTGTGGTCTAGTGATGTCAGCTGTCAACACTTTTATAGAGCCAAGAATAATCTGAAAGCTGTTCTTGGGCAGGGAAGATATTGGGCTAGCCTTATTAGTGAAAGATGCAAGTACTTTAGCCCTTCTGAGTGGTGATTGATGTGATGCTGTGTTTCCCATGAGCATCAGATTGCTTCTAGCAGGTCACTCTCTTGGCTATCCTATAAGAATGACATCAAAAACATCCTGTCAGCAAAAACATGGTACGATTTTGTAGCATCTAGGGTTTACTTTGAAAACTCTTGTCAAAATTTTAGAAATATTTTGTTGTGTCTGTCTTTTTCTTCAGTTCCTTGAATTATTTCAGTGATGAATGTTATTTGTGGAATAATATCCAATTATGGTGGCTTTGTAGTCTTGCTCTTTAGATTTATTAGATGTTTTAAATAATTTTCTTTAAAATACCAAATCGACTCAGAATGCAAATTTACAATGATATTCTGTCTGCATAGGAATTGCTACTTGTTCCTGAACATTTGTAAGGGTCTTCTGGCAACCTATATGTATTTTATAGCTCAGAATTTCTGACTTAATTTGTTAGCATCAAGGTGGATCCTCTGTTTGTTGCTGTGTTGAGCTATATAATTCATCAACCTCATTTTGCAAGCCAATGGTAAGGAGTGTTTGGAATTGTAATTCAGTAACCGAGAGAACTACAGATTTTCAGCTGTAGATGATATTGAAAATGGGAAAAGTTATATTATCAGTATTTTTTTTGTTGAAATAGAACAAAAATCAGTATATCCAAATTAGCGTATCCTCAAAAGTAGCAGGTATAATTCTGATCTGCTTTGCTTATCTTTCTTTTTTGTGCATGTGAAGGATAGAACATGGCATATTACTTCTACTTATTGTTAATTGGACATATATCATTATACAGCTACAATATGTAGATGAGTTTTGATTATATGAAATAATGTTCATATAATATTTCATTCAGCTAGACAGTTTTCCAAATCCAGAACTCAAGAGAATGCAGTTAGAAGATATTAAACATGTGATTTATATTTCTTGGGAGATACTTGATCTAGAATCTAGGAATGTTTTTGCATACTAGACCAGGAATAAAAGCAAAGTTGGGCTCCAGAGTAAAAGACCAACTGGTCTTGGTTATAAATCACATTTTACCATAAGCATCGATTAACATGACTATTACCAGATTTGTCTGTTAAAATACGTTGTCACAGGCTAATACATGATACAAATCATATGTTCTTCGATTTGTTTATTCTAATCAGAAGTTCTTTGGATGGAGATACCACATGTTTACTCGATATGGATTGACAACTATCTAGTTAATTTGGTGTGATGAGCATATTACCTCTGAAGGGAGGTAATGGTCTGCTCCCAAATGTCCTTCTTTATATTATTTTCCATACTAGTATACTCTAATTATATGACTTCTAGCATTTTACTAATAATAACAGAATAAAATAGAATAAAACAGAATAAAATAGAAAATAGTATAAGTAAAATAATCTAGCAATATGTCTTCCATAGATGTCTCACGCTCAATTATGGCACCCAGGGCCCAAATGCTGTGTTGAAGAAAAACTCTCTATAGCCTTTTCTGAATAAATTCTGTTTGCACAAATTAACAACCTAAAGAACAACTGATTTGTATTATAAAGGAATTTGGCCAAATTAGAATGAATATATGGATGGTTCTCTTTGAAGAAGCTAGGCCCGTAGAAACTAAGCCAATTGGTTTCTAACAGCATTGTAGTTGATTGTCACAGTGTGACAGGATTCTTTTTGAACTGGACTTATATTTTGTTCTTCATTTGTAGCAATTGACACAGAAAACAGGACAATGCAGAGTTTTATACTTTTAACTATATACAATAACTTATATTTTACAGCAGGACAACACAATACTAGTGTTTATCCAGTTACAGTGCATGGTTTTCTGCTGCCTCCCTCTGTTCCCTCCTCAGGACACAGAGGGGGGGGGAAGGGAGGGAGAGAAGGAGGTGGGAGCAGGAAGGGCTGGAATTTACTGTAATATGCTTGGAACTGCTTGACTTTTCCTAAATCCACTCAGACAAATACCTACTGTTTCTTTGTTGAGGACAGAATCTCTCTCAGGGTCTCGGGTGAAGCAACCAGCCAGGTCCCTTTACAGGCTTGGGTGGAGCTCTTGATCCTCTGGGTCTTTCCTTCTTCCAGGGAAGCCACTGGTGGACCTTTCTTCTCCTCCTAGTTGATCCTTTTGTGCTGTTGCAGTCTTTAAAATGTGTTGTGATCTGAATTAAGACAATTAACTTTGAAGACCTTAAAGCATTTATTTTATTTTATCTATTTTTATTTATTCAATTTTATTTTATTATCTCTGGTTTTAATTTTAGTTTTGTATTGTAAACCTCTGTAGCTGGCAGATAACAGGTTTAATTAATAGAATAAAGAAACAAATGTACCTGTTTGCAATTATAGAAGTATTCTTTTGGCCAGAATCAATTTGAGAAAAACCAATATGGTGCTTTGCTTAGCTTACTACAAGATTTTTTTTGTCCTGAATTTGGACAGAAAAAATACAAATGGATGACATACTTGGGAAAAAGAACCTACAGTACAAGTGTGTTTAGAGCATGTTAACCAAGTGTTTCAATTCCCAAAGAAGCAGATCTCAAGTTATGCTTTCATGAAATGCTCAGATATGAAATTCATTAGGGAGTGGTGCCATTTGTAATCATCTGTGTGCTATTTGTTATAGAGGTTTATAAGCTTATTGTGTTATGCATAGCCTAAGTGGCTGCTTTGGGTCCCTTTAATCTAGATACTGGACTTTAAATTTGGTGTAGAAAGCTAGAACAAATTGTACCTGAGTTGAAACAATGTGGTAAGCTTGATACCTAATAAAATAACAGTTTATGTGGATTAAAAATGACCCCATATGCTGAGTGAAGCTTATAGTTATAACTTAGTTTGACATTGGGTAAAGAAAATAAAACTTAGAAAATGAAGTTAAGGTAAGATTTAAGATTTAATGAAAACAATATGATGGAAAAATCTCTTAGAGTTTCATTCTCAAAATGATTATTATGAACATATACTAAGCTTGCTGCTTTAGGATGATTCCCTGGAATCATTCTAAAGAAAAAAATTAAGCTTGAAATATACAAAATAACCCTGAAATTATGCAAAGAAATGGACGTTTCTCATTTATAATAAGCTTGTTCGTATGAAAATTGTTCAATAATAAGGCACTTATTTTTGTCAAGCTTGGGTATTGTGGAACAAATAGGTCATGGAGTAACATAATTCTTCTGCTAATTCTTCCAGACATACTGAATGAGTAAAAATACTATCAGGTGCAATTTGAAATGATATATTTCACAGTGGACTTTGTGGACTTTCTTTAATGTTTATAACTCTGTTAAGGCAATAATAAAAATAAAACTTAATCCATGCTGTCAGCTATTTGTTTTAGAGATGTTGTTTATAAGTGTTAAATGCCACAAATACCTGCTGCTCTGAAGCATTAGTTGAAACCAAGGACGGGGGCCAGATTTCTGTTTGCCAGATGTGATCTTGAACAAGTTTCATGAGCTGCTTTACTAATAGACGAGTATGCGTATATCTTCGATACACATGTATATTATCTCCTAGATACGGATTGCACTGCAATTGGATGATGGTTCTAGACTCCAGGACACATTCAGCTCCAGTCAGACCTTGTGGGATATTCTTCACCATTTTGCACAGACCAGGTGAGTGTAAGAATAAGAATGAAAAAAGAAACATAAACATACAACATTTGAAACCAAATTTTATGGGCAACTAAGATGTAGAATGAGTATTTGCTATGCTATTACTTCACTAAAATCTCTTAAAATAAATACAGTCTAGGACTATATTTAGTATTGCTTATAACCCTGCATTATTGAACAGATCTGTAGTATAATGGCTACTACTTTGGATAGAATTTGATTGTATTGTGATAAGAACATGCAGTAAGATAGTCAGAAAGCATTAATTCACTTACACTTAAGATGATCAAAATAATGTTCTCTTTAGAGACATTAATTGGTTTCACTATTTAAAATAAATGATTTACCTAAGGAATTATATAGAAAGCCAATTGAAACTTTGCTTGGGTTGTTTTCCTCAATCCATTTGGAAAGAACGGTATATTACATTAGTCGTACCAATAAAGGACCCTTCTTCATTTTTTCTGAATCTATAGACAAACAGTAAAAAGAAAAAACAAGTCTGGCTGAAACTATATAATACACTAGACAACATGTTACCCATTAGATCATCTTTTCAGATATATTTCCTTCCCTAAATAGAGAAACAGGACCACAGCCAAGCAAAAATTCATTAGGAGTGAGAATTCCCCTTTACCCTATACTTTTCTCTCTTCCCCTTTTCCTCTCTTATTTTCCCATTATCTTCATTTTTCTTTGTATTTCTGTATTTTATATTTTGATAAATTTTAGTTTTCATGCTTCACTAGTTGTATACTTTTTCTCTTTGGTGTTAAACATCTCTACTTATTGTATACTAATAATAAATTGTACATATTATGTACAACTTCCTAGGTTCTGATATAATCAAATGGGAACATGAAGAACCCTTAATCTGAAATTGAGGAGATTTTTCTTCTTGCCTGTTGAAAAAGATTCTACAGAAATAATAGAAAATACTTGTAGCTCGGGTTTTAGATTTTGGCAGTGGTTTGCTCTCCAAACTCTACCGATTCTACAGAGGGTTTCAATTCAATTGTTAATTGGACATTTCCAAGCAATTGAGGTGTTATTTTTAAGAAAAGGCTTTCTTGTTGCTCTTTGTGTCTTTTAGGTTTTTTTAAAAAAGGATAAGCCTATGCTTCATATATTCTGTGAATTATGAAGCTTCTGTGATGGTTTGCCTCCCTCTTGCTGCAGCCTACATTTAGTGTTTTTTCTGTCTGAAGTGGATTCAAGAGTCCTTAAAAACAAATGTCAAACTAATAATCTGTACTTCACAGATGATTTGTTACTTAACTTTGTTTCTTGTGGCCTTGAAGGCTGAACTTCTTAAATTGTAAACAATTGTTGCAAATTATGCTGAAGCATCTTTCTCTTCCTTCTCCCTCTTTCCCCCAAAACCACTTCTTAGCGAGCTTGCCTAATACTTAGAAAAGGACCATCACCGATGTGCATTTTTGTCCCCCTTTGTTCGTTCTTTGATTTTTGCATGTGTGTTTGTGTGTGTGTGTGTGTGTGTGTGATTAAATGGATCTTCTAGGTTCCCTTCTGTTTTAAAACACATTTACTACCACCCATTTGTTACGTTATAGGACTGTTTTATTGGTAGTTATTTCTTTCAGAATTGGAACTGTTCCAGCAATATCTCAGAAAGACTGTCAGAATAGAACTTCCAAAGCTGAGATGATAGGACCGTCAAGAAAAGGTGGATGAGCCAATTTGAACGCTTGTATGAATAACAACAGATGACTGGGGTTTTTGCCAGCCTTTGATTTACAAATTTTTGTACTTTTCCCCTGACACATTCCAGATACAATTTCACAAATAATATTGTTTATGTCTAGTGAGTTGTGATTACATAGAGAATCTAATTTCAAATATCTCCAAAAGATGTCAGTTATTTCTTTGTCCATTTCTTTGTTCATATTTTAATATATGCACTAACAAACCATTCTGTAGAGGACATGTGTCAAACTTGTGGCGTCACGTTGCCGTCACGTGACGTTTCGTGACATTTTTCCCCTTTGTGGAGCTGGAGTGGGCATGGCCTGTGTGTGACACATCCGGCACATGGGCTGCCAGAGTAACACCCCTACTGAAGAGGTTCCCTGGTACAGGTTCAATCATATTGTCATTTTAAATTTACACCATCTTTAAATTGATCTGATAAATCACCTATCATTTATCTAGCTCACATTTCCAAGTCAGTGAACTTCAGCTACATTTTACAGTTGTGTAAATTAGTGTCTTATATGGAATCAGTTCCTTGCTTGAAAACAGTTTCAGACTGTAAGAAGTTCCCTTTTCACAACTACATAAATGCAGAACGCAATATTTTTATGTAGATGAGATTTTCTCTCCTCTCTCTCCTTTAATGTTTTGCTTCACATTCATTCTGAAAAAGATTTTTGAAGGGCTGATAAAAACAACTGCGCTAAAGGTCCACAACATCCAGTCATATGTGTTAATACATATTGATATCTGTGGAAATTGTAATACCTGTAGGCATCATAATAACATTCTCCTGTTTCTATTACTCAGTAACTGACGGTTAGTTAGATATTGCCTCTGTTATTGGAGGCCATATATAACTATCTTAATTAGAAGTTGTGAAATAAGAATTGTCTACCTTGAATTTGCCCAATCCTTTTAAAGTAATGCAAGTTAGCAATCCTCTCAACAACATATGGTAGTGTTTTCCATAATTTAACCATTCTCTTTGTGAAGATCTTCCAAAAATTTAACTGCCATTTAGTTTCATTGGAAAAGTGTGGATTAAAGGACCTCCTTATTTAAGCCCCCAAAGCATCATAACTTTCTTCATAGGGAAATTGCTTCAGCTCTGTAATCATCCAGTGCCATCATCATTTTAGGTTTTTGATTTTTGCACTCAGTTTCAACTACACTACCAAGCTCTTGGGTATGTAATATAGGTACATACATGTAATGCAGGTACATAGCTTGACTTATGATCACAATTTAGTTCAAAATTTCTGTTGTTAAGCAAGATAGTTGTTAAGTGAGTTTTGCCCCATTTTATGACCTTTTTGCCACAGTTATTAAGTGAAACACGGCAGTTGTTAAATTAGTAATATAGTTAAGTGAACCTGGTTTCCCCATTGACATTCTTATCAAAAGGTTGGAAAAGGTGATCACATCACCCCAGAATACTGCAACCATCATAAATACATGCCAGTTGCCAAGCGTCCAAATTTTGATCACGTGACATGTGAAATTATGTCCGCTTGTGCATCACATTAATGCAGGGTTAGGGTTAGGATACTTGAAATAAATCTAAGTCTAGAATAAGCACCCTTTTCAGAAATGTTATTAAAAGTCCTCCTTTAGTTCAAATTTAGCAAATGATTAAGGATCACGCCTAACTTTAGTTACTTAGAAGACTGATTCCAGAATATTTGGAGATAAATTCATGTTCCATGCTGTTGAACTTTTGGGTATGCTCCAAAAGTACCTCATGAACATGAAAAGTTCAATTCAAAAGTTCAGTTCAAATTTTGTTGACTTTTTTATTAATTATAAAATGTAATACAAGCTTAGAATATGCTGCTTTGTTAATGTTTTGTATGTTTTTCTTTGGACAGCCCTTATTTCTTTAAATTTATTCCATCCTTTTCTCTCATAGTTACAGATTTCAATTTATTGTGATGAAACTAAAGTTGGAAATCAAAGCTCATCTACTATTACTTACACTTTATCCTAAGCAGTGAAGATAATTTCCCATTTTTGCTTACCTTCTGTCTTCTCTTGTGATTTAAAGCTGTAAGGACTCTTAGATATTAGTAAGGTTGCTTTTAATGCCATCAGAAAACAGTTCAAATTTGGAAGAGAAATTTTAGCCAAAAAGGTTGCTAGGACTCTTAAATATGATATGGAGACAGGTTACAATTTAATAGAAAACTGATACAAAATATTTTATAGAAGGTGTACTCTGTTAGTAAATTGCCAAGATATATAAATCACATCGTAATAAATGATGGAACTTCTATGATACAGAAGAAATGTTTTACCACATGTGATGGTCATGTAAAAAAACTCAAAAATATTGGAAAATTATATATAGTGCTATTCAGAGAATTTTAGAAACTAATGTTGAGTTGAAATAACTTTATAAAAATTAGGCATAACTCCAGAAACATCAATCCCAAAATTCAGTTTTCTAAGATACATGTAGACAGCAACAAGGAAAATTTAGCACAACATTGGAAAAGATATATATTTCTGATGATAGCAGATTGGGAACTTAACTTGGAGAATGTATAGCAATGAAAAAATTAATATATATTCACAGTAGAAGTTTGACTAAATTCAACCAAGAAAGACTTCCATAGACATTATATATTGCACAGCAAGGGAAATTTAAACATTTAGAGTATGGTTTTTTAAGTGGAAAAAGAACTGATTAAAGAACTAAAGTTAGAATTGTATGACCATTTTAAATGTTTATAAATATTGTATATCAGTTGAAGTAAAATAAAGGCAAGTTAGAAATTGTTTTTTTTCAGTAATGTTTTTAGTAGAATTTCTTTTTTCTTTAAATAATAAAACAGTGGAGATACTAATATTCAGCCCAGAGATTTTTTAAAAAATCATTTGAATCCCTTTCTATTTTGTTAAAAATAATATATTCTGCATTTTATGGTTAATTCTTCATTTACTAAGCATCAACAATACAACTTTTACAATTTTTCTGCCTACTAATTTTACATCTTTGTATTATTTTTTTCTGTTTTCTTTTTTGTTTGGGGTGTGTGTGTGTGTGTATGTATGTGTGTATTTGGGTATGGGTATAATGATCAATTTTTAAAAAGGTTGCTAGAACTGTGCCATTACAGTTCTTGAACTTAGCTTATAAAAACAAAAAATAAGTGGAATTAATTAAATTATTTTTAGGACACAAATATTTAGGCTGTGTCCAACTGTACCTTTTAAGGTGCTTTAGCAATTATCATTTCACTCAGTTAATCACTTAGACATTGGACTATAGTTATTTTACTTTTGTATTTTTTCCTGTTAATGGAATCATCTATTTAGATTGATTCAGAACAGAAATGCAGTTCTCTAGAGGTATGGATGCTTAGTAATGGTTTACTTCTATACATTTTTGGAAACAGTATCTTCCGTAGTTTACTGGTACTCAGTAATTTTTCCCATAATGTTTGAAGTTTCAGGTTTAAAAAAAAATAAAAATTAAGCACCTTCATGTTCATCATTTCTACAGTGTTTGAAAGGGAAAAAATCGGTAACATTTAGATAAAACAGTTGTGATATCTAGTTCAATAAAAAATATTGCATGGTTAGTAGGAAATATGTTTGCATTTTGTACACAGCTGTTTGTTTCAGCTGTGGAACACTCCTCTTTCTTCCTTTTGATCTTCTGTTCCTCCCCCTCATTGTTTCTTCCACCTGGGTAACATCTTCACAAGAAAATGTTCTATCACTAAGATTTCAGTCTTGTGTCTTTTTTTTTTAACCTAGGTTCAGTTTTCCTAACCTAGTAGCAAATTTAACCAATCTGCAAGTGTAAATGGTTCTGCATGTGGCTGCAGTCTGAAACAGGTGAATAGCCCTTCATGTCCTCTTTTAGAGGGTGGTTGTGGATTTTTTTTAACACAACAAGAAGATGCCATCAACTTTGCTGCATCTAGTGAATCGTGACTGTTTTTAAAGAATATGTTAGAGATTTCTTTCTTATCTCTATTTAACTATATATTGTTAACAGTTCTCCTGGCAGTGAATATAATAAGATGGTTTTCTGTATATAAAAAAAAATCTTAATAGGAATGAATTGTGTAGATGCTTTGTTTCAATTATTGAAACAATAAAACTGAAGAAATTAACAGATAATATAAAACAGGTCTCATGTCTAGACACAGCCTTGCACTCATAGAAGGATTCTAACTCAGAAATACAGAATGCACTTTGAATATGTAGACTTCTAGCTTTAAGCACTTCAGTTTAAAGAAGAGAAAAAATACCAATCCTCGGTGGTAGTTAATTTCTAAGACTTTCTGCTTTTGTCTAGGCAGTTACATGTAGTTATCTGAGGAATTAATTAATGAAGTTGGTACTTATTGAGACATATTTTCCCAACGTGTGCAATATCTGCTGTTGTTCTTCTGATGAATATTTTAAATATTAAATAGAATTGGTTTTCTTGTACAGAAATTTTGCTTCACTTACCCAAGATACCGTAAATATTACAAAAATATTAATTTCTCTTAATTCCTGAAACACCACTGGGCACTCATACTGTGTGGGATGGAACAAGCGTCTTGCATGACTTCTTTTTTTAAAATTGAGGGAATAGTAAAAAAGCCATATGTGAGCTAGCTTAGTAGAAATTTGAACTCATAGTTGCATTTTCACATTGTGTAAACTGGAATATTTCTGTATTTTATAAAGTATCTGGCTAAATAGCTATTTCAGGATAGATTCTGGTAGCCACAGCCATTTTGTCTGCTTGCTAACTCTTCAAACATCATTCTCTGACTGTCCCATATGGAGAATGTTGTTAGAGCTTTGTGCGTCTTCTTGGAGCAGAAGGGGATAAGTGTGGTCAACCCACTGGAATTTTCCCCCAGGTCCCTAGTGTCCATTTCTGCTAATTAGGTCTGAAGAAGGTCTGGAAGCTATTGTGAGCTCCTCCTCCTCCTCCTCTAGCATGCTCTAGCCCTTACACAAGATGTTTACAGGCCCTGTCAGATCCCTACATGAGGGAATCTAATCTGCCTGCTGTTCTCCTTCTGAAAAACAGCACATCAAAGTAATGGCAGCGTGTTTGATGTGTCTGCTTGCCTCAGAGAATGCACGTAATGGATTAACAGTTGCTGGAGGAGGGGCCTGCTGGCTTCTAACCGTCTCTTGGGAATCTTTGTGTATGTTGTTTTTTTGCAGACACTTGATCAGAGAGCATAGTCTTGGATAATAATGCCAGAGGTGTTGAAATTAAAAGAGATGTCCCTTTTGTTGAAATTTGTCTGCTAGATCATAGCATTCTTAGTCTTGCATCTTAAGCCTGTGTGATCCTATCTTTTGCAAATAAGTTGGTTCCTGTTTATTGTGACTTTGGAGAAATATGTCTTGAACATTCTCTTGTTAAGAGCAACCCTGAGGGCTCTGAACGCCCACCTCTGCAGTTGGATAGCTTGTAGAAACACCCCCCCAAATAAGCTTAATTTAAGGATGAGAATTGTAACCCTCTCGAAATATTTTTTTCAAAATGTGCATATTTCTCATAAACTGGAAAAGAATTTAGAAATAAGGAAATAAATACAATAAAAGATTAATTCATCTGCATATTTAAGCAGAGAGCTGTGGTGCTTTTAAGAAGTTCAGGTTGAATTCCTTTGTACTTCAAATATAATATTGGGACACTAAATTAAAATTGCCATTTAGTAACAAAAATATAGACATTGTCCCCTAATCTGGAGGAAGCAGAATAGCTACTGCAGTTCATAGTTCTATAAGTCTATAAGGAAGCAGGCTCTTGGTTTTTGCCAATCGTCCCTTCAGTAAACAATAGTATCCACAATTTCAAGAGCTTTAATTGAGCTAACATTTTAAAAAATATGCTTATTTCCCTTTCTGATTTACACTTTTAATATGTTATTGGTCATAGCATTCATGTCATGTTCTGAGTTAGGGATATACTTAGGAGTTTATCATTAGCGTACTTGCTGGCAAATTACTCTCTGAAGTTTCTGAATGATTATTTTTAATAATTTCTGCAGCAAAATTGTGTTGAGAAACTTTTGTTTCCAGAACCTAGGGCAGGGGTCCCCAATCCCCAATCTGTGGACTGGCATCGGTCTGCAGCATGCCAGAAACCAGACAACGCAAACAAGTGAAGCCCCATCTGCAGGATGCAGGCAGCACACAAAACCACGCCCTCTCTGGTCTATGGAAAGCATCTTTCTACGGAACCGGTTTCTGGTGCTGAAAAGGTTGTGGGCCGCTGGTCTAGGGACTTGTCATTCTGCAAGACTTCTCTAACATGCTCATTTAAAACCTGCTATCCACTGAAGCATTGATTAAGTAACTGATCCAAAATGTGGCAGCGTGAGCAGGTCTCATTTCAATGCACGTGATCACTCCCCTTTGCAAGCTGCATTGATTACCAGTGTGTTTCCAGGTGCAATTCAAGGTGCTGATGGTCACCTTTAAAGCCCTTCATGACTTGGGCCAGGGTTACTTATGGGACCATCTCTCCAGTTTCTGCTTGTGCCATCTAGACCAGCAGGAGGGGCATCTCTGGGCCCCATCAATTAGGGAGTGTTTTTTGGCAGGGCCCAGGAGTAGACCCTTTTCTCCCATGGCACTCATCCATGGGAGAAAATAGCCGTGGTGGCGAAGTGGTCAGAGTGCAGTAATGCAGGCTATTTCTGCTGCCTGCCGGCTGCCTGTAGTTTGGCAGTTCAGATCTCACCAGGCTCAAGGTTGACTCAACTTTCCATCCTTCCGAGGTAGGTAAAATGAGGACCCAGATTGTTGGGGGCAATAGGCTGACTCTGTAAACCGCTTAGAGAGTACTGTAAAGCAGTATATAAGTCTAAGTGCTATTGCTATCCTCTGGAATATCCCTCTGTAGATCAGATTGGGCCCAACCTTCCTGGCCTTCTACAAGGCCTTGGAGACTTCGTTCTATGCTCAAACCTGGGGCCCTATGTGTGTGATGGAGTCAGTTTTCCTTCAGCTGCTGTGTGTTGTATGGCTTTTTAAAAATGTGATTTTATTATTTTATTATTTTTAATATTGTTGGCTGCCCAGAGTTGTGTATTTGAGATGGTAGCCATATAAATCTAATAGATAAGTTTGTCCCTCAATATTGACGTACCCTTGATTACCTTGACCAAGTACTTTCTGGATAATTTTATTTTTCTTCTGTGTGACAGAATTGATTTGTTAGGTTCTGCTTTCCCCTGCCTCCCAAACTACAAATGTTTGCAAAAGGAAGGTATCTCTTTTTCTCTGTCATAAATATAACATAGATTTAAACAGTATTTTTTCCATTAGGATCATCAGTAGAGAAAGTCTGAAGGGCCACACATGTTGTCTTCAGACTTGTAGAGACAGTCCAAAAATGTCTTTGGAATTAGCAGAAAACGAGATAAATGCACGTGTAAGCAAAAAGAGATAGAAGATATACAAAATCTATTTATCCCAATTATTAGGCAAAGTGAGATAGCTTGATTATGCTGCAGATACTAGGAGATAGTAAGTGGCACTGATTTACAATTTTGGCAAATAGGCTGTGTGCCATATGACTTGCTGTCTTCATGCACATTTAAAGATGATTTTTCATTTCCAGTGCTGAAGTTTCAACTCCCAGTCCGGTCAGCATCTTTATACGTGGAAAAAAAGTGGGAGTGCTATTTCAAAACATATTGGGCTGCTTCTGGCAGACGAATAAAGGAATTCAAGTTATGGTCATAATTGGAAGAAAAAACTATAAAGAACAAGAATTTCCATCTGTAAGAGTCAGTAATAAGAGTTTACGTAAATTTAAAAATAATACTTTCATCTTTCCACAGCGTTTCTATAAGTCTTTTGGCAGGTATTGCCTTCTGGAAGGACATATTATATTTTTATTTTGGATGCTTTCTGCTTGAGTTGATATAGAAAGCTTGGATCTTAGAAGATTTGTTGTTCCACTAATTTTTATTATTTTATTTTGAAGTTTTTTTTCATCAAGTCGCTTCAGGTTCAGTCTTGCTAGATTTAATTTTTTGTTGTTTTTTCTTTCAGTCCTGAAAACTCTTGGTTTAGTCATATTGGGTATTTAATTGAAAGCCTTTTATTTCTTTATAGATACTACATTGCTGGATATTTTAATCTTTATCAAGTATCTAAAATCACTAATTGACAGTCATACAAGTGAAGATTGGGGGAAGGAAGGAAGGAAGGAAGGAAGGAAGGAAGGAAGGAAGGAAGGAAGGAAGGAAATGCATGCTGTGAAGAGTGCCAGCTGTACAATCAATGGTGGGATCAATACTGGTTAGACTGATGGTAGCAGATTCCTGAAAGATCAGAGAGTTGGAGGCCCAATGCATACGTCTACACATGTGCAAAATGACAGATGGCTCAGAACCTTGCACCCAAAACGGCAGATGCACAAAACAAGTTAACACAGAGAGAATGATCTAGTCTGAATTTACCAACCGAAGATATATAAAACCAAAGAGACTGCAGATAATGATCACCTGTATGTGTAATAGTTTAGATATAGATTTAAGCCAGCACTTATTTGCTTTATTGCTTCCTTATATTCCCTCATCTACCCTGGAATTCTTCAACTATTCTTATTTATTATTGTTGTTGTTATTCAATAATACTTTGTGTTGCTTTACCACAAAGGTATATAAGGTATTCTTCATGAAGATCAATAGTCCTTTGACAAAACAAAAACAAAACACTAAAGTTGCACCAGCCAGTCTTGGTGTTTCCTACAACCCAAAGTGGCCGTAGAAGACAGTTCTCATTAACAAGACAGGAAGCATGTTTTAATGGCCAATAGGAACTGGACGTATGATTGCCAGCCTTTTCACTGAAGTTACATAGATGGTTTATATGCAGTAAGAGTTAAGTTGGGAGAAGGGAGAGAATATTACTTCAATTGAATACAACTTCAGTCCAGTGGTGGGCTGCAACCGGTTTAACAACCGGTTCTGTGAGTGCGCGGCTTTCAAAATACAGCAAATATAGCAAATTGAGGCTCAATTGCTTACCTTCTAAGGCAGCCCTGGTAAATAGAACAGCTGAGGTGCGGAAATCTGCTGTGCCGTGCAAATCAGCAGAAAGAAGGAAATATAGGACAGGATAGGGCGTGAGCGGGGCCAGCTGTGAACCGGTCTGAACCGGCAGCAGCCCACCACTGCTTCAGTCTGACTCTCTAATGGGTTCGGATGAGAAAAGGATGAAGAACATATCTGAGCTTTGCAAGGCCTTTTGTGCTATGGTAAGTGGAAAATGAGTACGAAACTATTGAATATTAATATTGATAAGCTACTCCAGACTATAGACTTTTCTCTGAAAAAGTTTAGAAAATTCACAGACTGTACATTAGATTTGTTTTGGGACTTTTGAAACCAGAACAGGGTTTTTTCTTAGATAGGGCATACTTCATTTTTATGTTTCCTTGCAGGGAATATGTGGAAGAGCAAAGTGAAGTGTCCCCTGTCTGTATTTACATGCGAAACGAAGTAAGTCAACAAACCCACTTCTCTGCCATTCCCCTCCATCTCCCACTGAAAATGACAAAATTATTCTGCATAGCTTTCCAGTGTGGAAAATGCGTTCCTCCTTTTGACTCACTGAAGTAGGGAAATGGAAGGACTTAGTCTCTTCAAAGTTTGAAGTATTTTGTGGGGTGAGGAAAAAAACCAACTCTGCTGGAACATAATCACGGGCTGCTTAGCTCAAGCCTTTGAGCCCATAAAATATACTTGATGATCTGTTTGTGTGTTTTTTCAAGTTCTTATAAAACTCGAGACTCACAACAGTGGTTGCAGCTTAATAAATATTTGCTTTTTCCTTGTTTTGATCTCTGCAGGGTTTTTATTTTTATTTAATGCTTTTATATGTCAGTACTTTAGAGTCATTCATCACCTACCCTAGAATAAATGCCAACCTCTCCTTCCAGGTACTGAACAGATCATCCTTTTAATAGTCAGTGCTAGTTTTGCTATCCTGGAAGTGGAATACTGAAAGGGGTGGGGAAGAGTGGATAGGCAGAATAAGTCTCTTCTAAGCTTCCTCTCAGGATAAACTTGCATCACATAGCTAAATACAGTTGGGCATATTTAAATTACTACTTGAAGATGATAGGAAGAGCATAAACTTATGAAATTGCTTAATTCCAAATTGGAGCAACGGTTAATCAAAGCTAGTGGTAGATTCCAATATCTCCAGTTAGATCTTTTTCATTTTTGCTGTCTAAGATTTCTGTAAATGCAAATGTCAAAAATGGAATGTGGGATTTTATTTATACAGAACTAACATATATTTTTTTTAAAAAATCTGTAACGCTCTGAACAAGAATCAACAAAAATATAGAACTTTTTAGAAGCATTTAGAGGAAGAATACATGAGAGAGAATGCTATATACTTTGATACTTAAAGTATTCAAATAACTTTTGAGTGAGTTGCCTTTTCAGAACTGATAAAACAGTACTGTATGTTCTTGTCTATTGTAGATATTTGGGAAAACTGCTTTGGAGAAGACAAGTCTGAAGTTGCTTGGTCTGACTGGAGGCAATGCCATTATCAGGTTGGGAAGAACATCATTTCCATTTGTTTTCCTTTTTGTTTTTTTCTTTCTTTTCTTTTTGCCCAGGGGATAAATTTACTTTTGTGGGAGTGAGTATTTAAGGACATGTTTTTGAAGACCCTCATTTGTTTTGTTTGCCAGCAACAAAGGTGCCTTCCCCCCCACCCCCATCCTTGTTGATATCTAATGTCCTGACTTGTACCTGGTGT
>JANHFL010010189.1:39790-72622 GCA_032468155.1 Oxyrhabdium leporinum | reverse complement strand
CCCCCCCCCCCCCCCCCCCCCCCCCCCCCCCCCCCCCCCCCCCCCCCCCCCAAACAAAACAAAACAAAACAAATTATTTTTAAACATCAAAGGTCCATTTTAGAAAAAGAATCTTCCCATTAATGTTGTGCCTGTGTGTGGTTGTTTTTTTTTTAATTTGATGGAAGAAGCTGGATAAAATCTGTGCCGGCGTCCCTTCACTTCTGGGATAGGACTGGTTCACAGACAAGCTATGCTTTGACTTTGATGTCAAAACATTAATTGTTAGAAGGTAGCTTCACCCCCTATTCCCCTAGAGACCAGAGAATTTTGCAATGTGGGAGGTTTCAGTCTTATCCGTCATGTTTTTTGGAAGTTGTACAATGCCCCTCACCTTTCAATTGTGCCACACAGTAACATTTATGTAATAGCTAGCTTTGAGTGGCTTGACCACAGCACTATAATAATCCTAGAGTTGAAAATTCTGTCATAGCTTGAGTTTGGAAATCAAAACCAAAATAGGTGAAAAAGACGAGTATGTTTATGTTTATTTTTCCTTTAACTGCCTTGTGCTGTAATTTCTGGAATGGAAGAACTGTCTTGTTCAAAGAGACTATCCATCAAATCATTCTGTCACCCAATCCGTCTTATATGTATTGTGTAGCTGCTGCTTGCCCTCCTTCTTTGGAATCTGTGTTTGGAGAATTGCTTCTAAGAACTACATTGTGAAAACTGAACTATAATTCATCAGTCTGTAGCTCCATATCTGAAACAGAGTGCTGGTCTGGCAATTGACTTTGTATTGGTGGTCTACTAGAAAAGCTTTGAATACAAGAGAACCAGTCCTTTTGTCTTCAGTGTTGGGCAGCAAGCCCTAGCTAAGTGGGACGTTGCCAGTGTCTTGGGTTTGTTTAATAGTAGACAGGAATGTGCTGCATTGTTTTCATCGTCAAGTCAATTACGTGTTTCTAGACTTAGCCCTTCTGTAACCCACTTCAGATTTTGGAAGTCTTTGCTGTTATGAGCAGAGTTAAAAGTTTAATGCTTTCTATTTGAAAGCCCTGTTTCCCAAGTTACGTTCAGTACCAATTACAATTTGAAAGTTCTAGGCAATATTTTTCAGGATGTGATAGATATTGATGTGATAGAAAATTTAGTTTTTCAGGCATATGGTGTAACTTGTATAATAAGTTTTATTTAGGGCATAGAAGACCGGCTGGAAGAGGAAAAAGGGAACATAAAATAAACTGGTTATATGAATGAGGTACCTGAGTCTGAAGCTGAAATTTCACTCTCGTGGTTAATTTTTTTAAAGCTAAACTTTCCTTTGTGTCAATTACTATATTTGCTGTTTCTTGTGAGTTCCTTACTTTACCTACTTTAGTTTGCTACTCTTTGCTATTGCTATAATAAACAAAAAATATCTAGTGGAAGATAGTTGATGGCATTTGGTTCTGGATTAATTATTTGGTCTTCTGAATCTGTCAGAAGTTGTGTGAAATTTATTTATCGGGCATTAATAGAAATTCTTAGGGACTATCATGCAGTCCTATAACATCACCATGGCCACCCATTGTCCATTCTGTACAAATAATTAGACCCTCAACTCCATTTATATTTAATGGGGGCAAGTGACAAATTACTTAGGTTTGCGAAGTTGTCAACTCTCTTTCTTCTAATCCAGGAGGAGGAGTCCATGACTCTCGGTTCAAGACGGTTGCTCATTTACGCTGCAGCCCAGTCTCTAAACAACTAGAGTGAGGCGACAGTAGTCATTGTGAAAGGACAGATTGGCAGCTCGTGGGTACTCCTTGTGCTTTCTGCCCAGGGAAAGCTACAATCAGGCTCCTTCACCCTCTAGTTAGACCTGACTCTCTTCAACTTTCTAAAAGTAGCTGAGGGTCCACCCACGCAACCTCACTCTTTTAACTTTCCAAATTACCCTCCGGTGCCCACAAATAGAGGAAATCTTGCCTTGTAATTTGTGTTGTCTCTACTGATAATTGAGAGAGGCTCCTTCTATTCCCAGAGGGTTTGTTCAGGGTGGGAGGGGTGGTGTTGCTGGAGAGAAGTCAGGATGACAGGACAGTAGATGGGTGGGAAGCGAGCAAAAACAGGGTATGCTAGAGACATCAAGATGTGGGGGTATGGGTGACTAAAAATAGGACTATCCAAGTTCACAGAGTCTGGGGCCAGACCAGGCCGGGCAGATCACTGATGGTCAAAGATGCTAGTTTTCAAAGCAGCCTATTAACCATACAGACCAACTGGTGCCATCGCTTTATAGCTCTGGATGCATAATGTGTCAGCCAAGTTTCATTGCACAGTATTTACTTCAGTCTATCAGAACTAGCAGAACCTAGCCCATGCATAAGAACGTTTCATGCACCGAATGGAAACTTTACTTGTACTATAGTACAGTTTCATTGAGTAGATTATATTGTGTAACTACATCAGCACGTGCATTTTAGTCAGTCAGTGCTAAGGAAGCAGCCTTTTCTTCTTTCTAGCAACTTCTGTACAATAATTTCGATACTGTTTAGTCTTTCCTGAGTCTAGATTTTCTACAGCAAGTTTATCCATCTGATTGACATCTGTCCATGGGTAAATCTATGTTTACTCAATAATAAGTGATACATAGTTTCAGGCTGTATTGAGATACGTTGGCTAGTTTTAAAAATAATAATAATAAAAACTATAGTACTGTACAGCAAATAACAGTTGAAAATAAAATTTACTAATTTCATTCCAAACTATTCATTAAAAATAAGATTAAAAAACCCAAACAGAATAAACTAAAAAGAAAAGAAAAAGGGGAAAAGAAAAAAAAAGTGAATAAAAATAGTATATCAATATAATAATAGTGACATAAAAATTACAATGCTATAATATATTCCCTTGAATGTATTGCATCTTCAATATAAGAATAATAAAAGATAACCAACCTTTTTGGAACATCCATTGAAAAGTGCAGTATTTTTTTAATGTGAAACTAATGTAGATTTTACATTGAAAGAACTACCCTGGATATTTCCTAAAACGAGATAATTTTTTCTAAGTTCCAAATAGCTTGTTTATTACCCAATTTTATCTTAATCTTTTTAAAATTGTTGATAATATTAAGTTGCTGCTTGATTTCCATAAAAGCCTTTTCTAGTTTATTTGAAGCAACTGGCTTTTTTTGAGAGCTGCTGAAGCACCCAAATCAAACAACATAATAAATAAACACTATGTATTACTGTTTGGGTGATGTAGTTATTGATATTCATTTTATGATCTTTCAAAAGTTTTAAAAGTATCAATAATAAATGCTTAGAAGTACCTGACAATCAATGTTTTCCAATAAAAAGGTCTTCCTTCCGTTTTTAAATAACCTGCTTACTTACATAGGATTACTAAATCCAGGGTATAAAACTTCACCTAATCACTAGATGACCCTAAAAAGTTCCAGCTAAGACATGGTGGCTCTTTGTTTTCAGATCTAATTCAAGTTCAAGAGGCTTTGTATAATATGGTTATAAAAAGTAGCATTTTTTTAAACCCCTAGAATCAGAACCTCTCTGCCTGAGAAAGGACATATGATATATCTCTAACATAGATTGACAGATTGTAATCAAACATGAATTCTGAGGATGGTGCTGTTTTATATAATGTGTACTCTGTGAAAATTAGGGTAGGAATTTACATTAGGAAAGATGACAGCATAGGTCACTTACGAAGTTACTTGTGTAAATAGAAAAATTTAAATATATTGCTCAGAAATGTTGGGGGATTACCACAAAGCCCACATTTTTCTAAGTGCAAAGATTATATTCCTTGTGCTATGTGGATTCTGTGCCTTGATGGATTCAAGCATCAAGCTTTAATTTATATTCACTCTATAGCATTTGGAGCGAGAGCCAATTGTGTGCCATCCTGATCTTCAAGAGCCATCGGATTCACAAGATCTCCCTGATGAGTTCTTTGAGGTTACAGTAGACGATGTGAGAAAACGTTTGGCCCAGCTCCAGAATGAAAGGTAAATTTATTTTTCAGTAGTAGTTAAGTAATAATTTTTTATGGCCAATGTGTATACAATATAGATTGTTTCTCTAATTCTGACGGAATCCCAAACAACGAATATGCTCAGGATTTGCTTCCCAGTTGTACTTAATGTTCTTCATGTTCTTGGAGATTTTGCTGGTAGTCTTCCAGTTATATGCTCACCTGCCTAGAGAGAAACCTTTTGCTTTTCTTTAAATACTAACTTTGTAGGAGGAGAGCTATATTAGTTAATCTATGATAACAAAAAACAGACCAAGTCTAATAGCACCTATGTTGATTAACAAATTGTATTAAAAGGCACAAGCTTTATGAGCCATACTTATTTCATCAGATGCATAGAACACTTACACTGATGTAGGATTTAAATTGGGAGGGAGGGAGGGGAATACAGGTCAGTTATACAAATTGTAGGTTACATATAAGACAGTTTTCCAAAATGAAAAACAAGGCTTTAACAGCACCATTTAACAGGAGTTTCTGGACTTGCATTAAAAAGTTTCAGGTAATCTCAACAAATCTCAACAACTATAACCATTATTGTTTATTGAGAAGATTCTTTTATTCTGTCATACAAAAAACATACACTTGTTAATAACACAAAATTAGTGAGAAAAGATACTACCAGATTCCCTCTAATGCTAGAGAATCTAACATCGATGCAGTAGTTTCTTAAACATGATAGTTGAGACATTAAAGTACCATGTACTTCAAAGAAAGTATGAATGTAGACTCAGCAGTAGAAGATAAATCCACTTCTGTACCGTAAATACCTTATTTAGACAGTAGACTTTAATTCCCTTTGTAATTTGTAGCTCAACTTTTTAAGTAGAAAAGTTTTTTTAGCCACACACATTTTTGTCTCTAAAGTCTTGGCAAATATATGTGGATTTCTGCTCCTTGCAACGCTGATCATTCTTTGGACTAGAATTTTCTTAGTTCTTACTAGTTTCCAGGAATACCAGCCAATTCATCTAGGTCACAAAATTGCTTGGAAGGTTTTTTTTACATTTTAATCTGCTTAGATGCATCTATTATAAACACTGGAAAAAGAATGGATGAATGGTCAACAAAGCTCATGGTTTCTTGGTTTATATGACAGTGAACGGATTTAGTTCCCTTTGATCATAGAGCAAATCTTCACAAGTGTTAATCCGAAAAGCAAGTCCGAGCTACTTTTACGTCAGAATATCTGTGTCCTTTGAATTGTGATATTACTGGTTTGAAATCTGGACTCTTCATCTGCAGGTGAAATAATCTAGAAAGTATCCATATAATAGGACTATATACAGGGAAGAATATTGCATTGGTGCCAGTGAAAACTCTCTCCAAGTCCACCCTCACCTGCAGAAAGGCAGAAAGGGTAACCTGAGACTAATCGCTCATCTTAATCTACCTCACAGGATGCTTGTGAATAAAAGTGGGAGCAGAGGATTTTGTGTATACTACCTAGAGCTCCTGAACAAAAAGTGGGATAAACAAACAACATAGAATGAAAGCACTTTTGTTAATATGAGCAAAAATAGTGTGCTACATTACAGAAGACGTAGTTTTATTGTTTTCTTCTAGTTTTTACTAAAACTCTGTAAGCATACTGGCACTACTGACACTTTTTAAATATTCATATGTTTTATAGACTGTTTTTCTTTCACTTCTGTAAAACCTGATAGGCTATAAATTAATTTCTATAAATATGTCTATAAGAAACCTTCCCAAACTGGTAACTTTCTAGATGCATGAGGCTAAACTCTCAAATACTTCAGCAGTGACTATGCTGGCTGGAATTCTGAGTTAAGGACTACCCATCTGGAAGACCTCTGACTGAGAAGAGTTGCAAAGTTGTATTTATAAGCTCACTGTCAGCTCTCCATTCATAATACATACTTTATATTTATCTGTCTTGAATCAATATTTTAAATGCAAATTAATTATGTCTGTCTTAACTTTCGATAGTTCTTTTTGATATTGTAGGATAGGATTTTGTTGCACTATACAGTGTATAAGATTAAATTTACCTTTTCGTTGACGTTTTTCCTTTATAGGTTGACATAAAAATTGATAAATTGTGTATAAATTATACTGACCTGTAAGACAACAACAGAGATTCAACTTTTATGGCAATTCCAACTTTTATAATATAACCTCCGGAAGTAAAATAATATATATAAGTCTGTTGCAGATGGTATAGCATTCTTCATTAAAACAAATTCTGCAATGCATTATGACAGTGTGTTACTAATCAACAACTACTGATGCAGTCATTACTTATAGGGCATAGGTATGCTATATAAAAATATGGTTATTTATTTCCAGTATTTGAAAATTATTTGTCTGATATATATGACAAGTTTTCGTTAAAATGACTTTGTGCAGGTTTTGCAGGATACAAATTGCATCTGTCTTTTGAAGAATCTAAGTTTTAGTGTGCTAGGGAACTTTTATACACAATGATAGCAAAAGGATCATGTCAGAATGAATAGATACAGAAGTTAAATTGATGATTGAGTAGCATAATAGGGTTGAGTTGATCTCTACTTATGGCAGTCTGCTAAGCCTTGTTTCTTGTTAGGAGGTGTTTAGAAGAAGTTCCTTTGATGACAAAGGCACAGCGAGAAGCTCAAACGAAAGAGAAATTGGAGCGTTATCCAAAGGTAAACTTTTTTTGTATGATTATGATTGTTCCACAGAATTAGAAATATAGAGGTCTAGGGACATATAAGTAGTAAGGGACTTATAAGTAGTAAATATCTGTGGCCCTGTGAAAAAAATCTTCCACTACTGTTTTTCCTTCTTTTTACATGAATTGGAAGGACTGGAATATTCACTGAATAGCAGTAAGTGTTGTCTTGTTTTAGGATTCCCCCTGAAAGAATTTTTAAAACAGGGCGGTGGACAGATTTCTTGCATGTTTTGTTCTGCATGTTCTTTGTTCTTTTGGTGTGAGATACAAGAGTTCTGTTTCTAAAATGAAGTGAGAATACTTAGCATTTATACAATGCTTTTAAAGTACAACCTTCTTGATAAAATCCAGAAATTATCTAATTAATTTCTAGTGAGGATAAGATTTGAATTCACACTTACACTTTTCCTTCCATCTCTGCTACTTCAGCTGAACATTGCTATCCCTGAATGGGCCAAGTATGAGTTTTTATGTTGCAGTTTGTTTTAAAACATCTGTGTGGGTCAGTTTCCATCATTCTAAAAAGGCTCCTGAAAACTACATGTATAATCTCAGCAAGCTACCCTGCCCATTCATGAAAAGGAGGTTTTTGAAAATGGGCTGGTATTATTCAAACATGCATGAAGCTAATATTTCTGTTTATGTGAGTAGATGCCTGATTCTTTGCCTTCAACCAGGTGGTACTACGTGTTTACTTCCCAGATCGTCATATTTTGCAAGGTTTCTTTCACCCTAGTGAAACAGGTAGGAGTACATCTTATCTCCCATCTACTGCTTTATATAAATAATCAAACTGAAAAAGACCAACAGTGCCTGGCTATCAAGCTAATGTTTGTGACTTAAAAAGATTTACACGTCTCTAGCTATTTTATTTTACTGCTATTTTAAAAGTTTGTTGTATGGAAAATGGAGTTGTATGGAAGATAGCTGAGATTGTTTTGTAAACAGAATGTGTTTCCTACAACTACCTGTTGGCTTCTTTTTCAGACCACTTACCACGGCATTAGTCATGCCCAGATGAGCCCATTGAACAAACAGGGTGTTGGTCTAGCGTAGTTTCAGCCAGAGCCCAAAAAAGAATTGGAAATACTGGAAAGAATTTGAATCAACCACTCTGCTTCAGAGTGCTGGGGGTCAAGAGGAAAACCAGATTCCCTGCGCCTTTAAATAGCCAAAATCTAGGACTTTTAAACTGCAAAGTAGGATGTGCACCCAAAGACATGTCCCTCTTTCCCATTGAACGATTAATCCCTCTCAGGCGTGAAAATTGATGATATTCTTTACTTGACTGGACTCCAAAAATACCTCTCCTGCTGGATCTAATACAGCAGATAGAGACTACTACAGAGTTGTGGTCCTTTAAGTATCCTGTGCCCTTTATGGGTGACAAACAACAGCTGGAATTGCACATTCAAGTCTATTGGGAGTCAGTATGGTTTGTGTAGCAAAGGTAAAATGCCACAATTGCCCACAGAATATGCTCCCTTCTGATCAACTTCATTTTTCTGGGTACTCTTCAAGGGTAGCCTCCGGGACAGTTTGTTTCCTAGTCTATTCAGTAATCTATTTTGGAGGTGACAATGAATGTCCATGGGCAGAGCCTCCTGATTCAGGAAAAGAAGCAATTGGTTTGCAACACAAAGATTTCTCAGCTCTTCCACAATCCAGGAGGAACGCCAGGATCCGCAGAGGAGGAAAGGGGACATAGGCACACTATGGTACAAAGGCCCAGCTACCTTTTCATTCCAAGCAGTGACTAAGGCTTAAGTTGACCTGTGCATGAAGCCTTCAGGGATAATCCCAAGCACCTTCCAGAGCATAGGACAGGGGTCCCCAACCCCCGGTCCGTGGACCAGCACTGGTCCATGGCATGCCAGAAACCAGACCACAAAAGCAAGCATGCAAAACCACGCCCACTCCAGTCCATGAAAAAAACCACTGTCTGGTCCCTGATGCCCAAAAGGTTGGGGGCCATTGGCCTAGGATGTTCACGATTGTTCTCAGCAGTTATTTTAGAAATAGTTGTTGTGAACCGCCCCGAGTCTTCAGAATGGGGCGGTATATAAATTTAATTAAATAATAAATAAATAATAAATAAATAAAAGTCCATGCCTCTGCATACTCTGGCCAGAGTCTGAAACTAAGCACAGGGGGCTGGAATGTGGAACTGGTACCAAACACCATCTATGTTCCCTGAACGTGGCCTGCCCCCTGTCTCCTGCCATATCTTCCTTTATCTATTACTGTATTGATTTTCCTGCCTAATCTTAAACCCCTGAAATTGTTCACTCCTCAACCACTTGCTGACCTTCCCCAGCCTATTGTGAGTAAGTAAATTTAATGTTTCTGTTTTCTTATATCAGGATATTGAGTTAAGTTAGGTGGAATATATCAGATAGGAGATCTGGCTTAGAATCATAGACGTGGAAGGGAATCCAGAGAATCCATCCCTACTTATGCAAATTTACTGCTATAGCAATGTTAATAAATGATTATCAGTTCTTTGCTTATAAATGTCTAATGATGAAATCCACCAGCCTCTGAGACAGTCAATCCTAGTGTCTGATAGTTTATACCACCAACTTCTCATGCTATATAAATTATATAGAGGGCTTATCTGGAGATTTAGCTGGATCACCAATTCTTATACGTGCTGATTTGGGAGAACGTAAATATATAGTACTGCGTCTTTACTGTATTACTTTTTGCTTTTGAATGGTTTGGCCATTACCTCCACTTAGAAGTAGTCATGTTCTTTGTATCATCTCTCACTACCATCACAGCAGTTCCCAGTATCTGCTAGTAAATATTTTCCTTATATATTCCTCAGGTAAGCAGTACTGCTTCAGCTGTTTCTGAAGGCAAGAGATCTTAGATAATTCATTATTATAAGACAGAAACTATACAAAAAAGCCTGTCAGTTTGGGATGGGCAAATGTGCTAGAAGAGCTTGTGTAAATAAACCGGTTTTAATTCTTGCCTGCAAGAATAGAATTTTTATAGTTGAAAGATAGCTAACATTTCACCAGCCACTCTTCTAAGGATGGAGAAGGAGATTTTAAATATAGAAGTAAAATGTTCCACATGAATGCCGGAATCAAAGGGTGAACTCAGTAAAGATGGTGGTAATTTATAGTTTCTGCTTTCTAATGTGTCAGTCTTTGAGATAAGACTAAGTTGGTATTCTCTTTAAAATATACCGTCAAAGAGGATGATGCTCATAATGTATGTGCAGTTCATACTAAACCTTTTTTTTTTTTGCTTTATTTAACAGTTGGTGCTCTGAGGGCATTTGTGAAAAGTCTCCTTGTAAATCCAGAGATATCATTTTATTTGTGTAAGTTCAGATTTATGTTTCATATTCTTTACAGAGAACATTTGGGTCTGTTGCTACTGTTGATTTGGAGAAAATGATTTTTACAAGCCATACACTGTATTTATATATAAGGTTGTGAGACATATAACTCACTTCCACTGTGCCTAGACCTTTCCTAAACCTACTTTGTTTCCCTCATCTTGTTTCCTAATGAAAATATTGTTTTTATTGTAGTTATTACACCACCCAGATCCGTTCTGAATGACGATGGCATGACTCTTTTTCAGGTAGTAGTTACATCACTCATTCAGTTTTTTTTAAATTATAAAATAATTTTATTTCTTAAGATCAACAATGATTAATTTTTGTATATCTTAATCAAATGAAGGATATGAAATGAAATGTCTTGATTTCTTGTGGTGCTAGAATTTCTTGAAATGTTTCTTGCTCTGAATATAGGTGATTCTGTCAATAGTTCTTTTATTCTGAATTGCAAAAATCTATCTTACTGGTCCTCTAATACCTGGTAATGAGTGGAATAATGAATTGTTGATAAAATAATGGCAGCATTAACATGAAGAAGAATACTGGATATTAGAATGGGTGCAGAATTCATTGATCTGGAAAACATTCTGTTTCATTCCAGACATGCTAAGTCTGTGATCCAGCCCTAAAATGTGCCTGTTTTATTCATAATGCAATGACTGGAATACCAGAAAGCAATTGTACTTCCAAGGAGTTGAAACAGTTATTAATGAACGATAACACTGTTTGTTCGTTCCCCCTTAACATTTTGTGATAGAGAAACAATGAATATATAATAAAACACTCATCCAGAAGAAACTTAACTCCAAGAAAGTGAATTATTACCCAGTTAAATCTGTAAGAATTAGGATAAGGAAATTTCACTGATCCAGAAATGTAACAAGTTAAAAAAATAAAAAGGGCTTAAGGAGTTACTTCTGGAAACTGCTGGACCAAACCTGAAAAGCCAGGAAAGGTTCAGCATTGTCCAGAAGTAAACAAAACATTCTGGAATTCTACAGAATCATAGTGATTTTTAAGTAATTGGAGGGTGTTGGTTTCAGCTACTTCTAATGCTGTATAGTAATGTATTTTAACAGTTTCTGTTGAATGAATATTTCAGAATAAAGCAAGGAGAAAGACACCTAAGGCAGATTTCTAAGAACTAAACTGCTTTGTAAATTTGAGCTTTATTGTGATACAAAGTAGCTTATCCTCTATTAGTTCGTCTAAAACTACAGTACTAGTTCCTTTGAGCAAGGCAACATTGTCCTTCCTTACATTGGGTAGCACATTTTTGCTACATGCGTCCCACATGGCAAACAGAATAGCCTTTGATTTAGCCAATCTTCCATGTTTGCCATGGCATTGTTTAATAATTGTCCCAAAGCCTGTCTCCTAGTTCTTAAAAGAATGTGGGAAACATTATCTCTCTGCAGAGCCACTGATTGGTAAATAATGAAGGAAGATGCTGATCTGTCCTCTGCCTGCAAGCACTTGTATCTTGTTCTTATTTGGGCACATTAAATGCCTGTGCTTATTACTCAACTGTCTTGTGATACTACAGTCCAGGTTATTTTTAGTTTATATGACGACTGCTTTGCAAAGTGCATGGGGTATTAAGCGAGAGAGAACAATTCATGTTTCTTTCTAATCTTTCTCTTCTTAAGAAAAATATGGTGGTAATATGGACTGAAAGTTTGAATATGTGCCCCGAACAGATTTTGTTCTTCTCATTTGCCTTGCCTTTTGGAAATGGATATGTCTGTACCAAATTATGCCAATTTTCTCATGCTTATTTCTTTTATTCTATTTTTAACATAATGGTCTTATTATTATTCTGTGTTTTATATTTTGTATTCCTATATGGCCTTTTTCTCCTAAAACATGATGCACCCAAAAAAGAAGGCCCAGCACTGTTTTGTGCGCAGGCGTTAAAATTAAGCCCTGCCCCAAAATTTTGGCCCTATTTAAGCGCATGCGCGGCCAGTCCCCACCATTTTCTCACGTCGGTTGCCGTATGAGCAACATGAGGTCAGGAAAGGGGGGAAGAGCGGGCGGGAAACTTGTCCCACTCACCCCACTCGCCTTGCCTACCGGTAGCCATCGAGCAGTTTCATTCGCGGCCCAAAAGAGCGAGAGACGTGAATCACGCACCTTGCCTAGCCACTGGGCCGCTTTTTGCGGCTGAAAAGACCGAGATGCGACCCACGCATCTCACCTAGCCACCTGGCCGCTTTTTGTGGCCGAAAAGACCAAGAGACTCACGCGCCTCGCGCACCCTTGCCTACCTGTAACGGTCACTGTAGCTACCGGCAACCGTCCAGCCAAAAAAGCCTGCCAGCATCCACTCCAGGCCACTTCTTTTGTGGACGAAGAGTGCGTGGGCGAGTGACACACCTGGGCTGGTGCCTGGGAGAAAGTTACTAAAGGGCTGTTTACAGTCAATCTGGATTTCCCCATTGACTGCCTGTCAGGTCAGAAAAGGGGATCACTTCACCCAGGCCTACGGTACCGTATAACCATCTACAACAGGGTTTTTTGCAAAAGGTCTTCCTTGCTGCACTGGGCCATGTGGGTCGGGACAAACAAACGCTCCAAAAAACATTACGTTCTTTAGGCCACGTGGGGCGCGTCACTCGCCCACGCACTCTTCGTCCACAAAAGAAGCGGCCTGGAGTGGATGATGGCAGGCTTTTTTGGCTGGACGGTTGCCGGTAGCTACAGTGACCGTTACAGGTAGGCAAGGGTGTGCGAGGCGCGTGAGTCTCTCCGTCTTTTCGGCCGCAAAAAGCAGCCCGGTGGCTAGGCGAGACGCATGGGGGAAAAAATAAGACACCCCTTGAAAAGACGGCCTAGCCATTTTTTTCGGGGGTCAAAAGAAAATAAGACCCAGTCTTATTTTCTGAGAAACACGGTACCCACTGTCAAGGGGTTATGAAAAAAAAAAGTATATTCTTGTAATGGAAGTGTTAAAAGTATTGTAGTAGCTCAATTATCTTATCATCCTGGGTTCATTTCCCAGAATTAATAAAACAGCAGCGGTAAACCTTAGGTTATTTAAAAACTTCAGTTTGTCTGCTTTATATTGTAGGCATATAGTGAGTAATCCAGGTTCTGAAGTATATTTGGCATTAATTGTAGGCATTTTACAAATCAGGCAACACGCTCATGCTTGAAAGCGGTGTACAAAACATGAAATGACTCTCTACTTTAGGAAGATATGGAAAGGAGATAGGATCCCTTGCACAACCATTGCATCCCAGATGTAATGAGTTGTTTTATTTCCTGGTATCCGTCACTGTTTACGGTTACTATAATCCCACAGTGTTGATTATCTGTTCTGACGATCACTTGACTGACCTTCCTCTGCTTCTCCTACTTGAGGTTAATTTGTTAACTTCTGTAAGAGTTCCTCCCTGTTGTGGGTCAATGCAGCTCTGTTCTTTTTTCTCTCTCTTTCTTTTGATCTTTTAGCCCCCAGGCCTCAGAGAAGAGCGTACTTTTGCCAAGTGAACAATCTTTCTCTGTTTTAGAGGGCTTGAAAAATTGTGTTCTTGATTTTTAGCAAAGCTTGCTGTGACTAAGTTTAACCCTTTGCATTAAAGATTTTAGTATAAACTAGCTATTTTTCATAATGAGGGTGAGATTCTAGGTGCAATGAAACGAGCCTTGCAGGATGATTTTATTATTATTTTTGCATGAAAAATAACTTAGCTGATCTGAAAATATTGCTTGCAGAATGTGATATATACCAAGAGTCACTTAGAGGTTGATAGGTTATATAGTGTGTGCTATGAATTCATTTCCATAGTCTTATCTCATAGCCTCTCAGGCGGCATACTGAATTAGGAAAGGATTAGAGTTCTTCTGAAGTTGTTTATAATTGATCTTTCCAAATTCCATGACTTCTTGTGGATGAGATACAAGTGCAGCTGCTGTCAAGAGTGCTGAACATATAAAGTCAGTACTGAAGCTACTTGCATCCAAATCTGAGTCTTCTTTTTTTTTGATAAATGTGTCTAACTGAAGATCTCTTGCCAAAAAGTTTGGTGTCTGTTCCCCGCCCCCCCAAAACAGTATCTATATGAATTACCAATAACATTTTATTTCTTGCTACAATTCTTACATTAGCCTCTTTTCCCCTTCACTATGAGAATATGTTGAGTTTATGTTCTTTTCTGCCTTGTTACATATTTGTTGTTTCTAGGTTGTGGTTCTGTGATATGTAGACTATTTAATTCTTGATGTTGTCCCAAGGACCTTTCTGTGTGAGCAAAACATAGAGCTGCATTTTAACCATAAGCATGATTTCCCCAAAAGTATTTCCAAAGGGTAGTTAGTACTCTACTTTTACAAACATACTACTTGTGGGTAATTGCACAGGCAGAAAGTTTTTTCTTGTTTTCAAGGAAAACAAAGATCTGGCTAGATGGCAACTCTAGCCCAAAAGAGTGTTTACTCTTCAGAAAATTCCATTAAAATTGCTTTATTTCTGGAAGCAAGGTAGAACAGATGCAGTCTTGAGTTTTAGTGTCTTTGGGTTAGCTCTGCCTAGCTTATCACTCTATTAAAAATGGTGCACTTTTTTACACTAAAGCATAGTGTGGGGACACAAACCTCAATCCTTTTAAGAAAAAGGTAGATGGGCCAGTTTTTAATAACTATCCACCTAAAACAATAACCGTGGAAGTATATTTCACATTTGTGATTAGGCCTGCGCAGATTATTCACTCTGTATCCATGTCTCAACTACAAATTCAGGAAACTTTGGCATAACTTGTTTTGAGCCTTTGAAGTGTCGATCCAGAGAACCGCTTAGCTCACCAGCAACTTGCCTCTTGAATGAACTCTACAATTGTAGTTAGGAATACATTGTAGGGGGTGCACTTTTTAATTACAGTACAAAAGGTAGGATTCAAAGAAATAAGGCATCGTTCCATGGGCGTACAGAGGGTTTACAAAAGTGTGAAGGTCAGCCCTTTGAGGTGTAGATTCAAGAACTGCACTGGGCTGGTGGAAGTCTCTCGTGTAAGCTTAATCAGCGGAAGTAATAAAGACTGTGTATAGCAAATTAGAACCAAATGCGTTCTTACTGGACAATAAACAGATGGTGTAGAAGCAGGGCCTTGAAAGCCATTTTAATACCTGAGTCTGTCTACTGCTCAGATTCACTTGCAGCCTTCAACACTGGAACAAAAGGTTCTGTGCCTTTGTTTTTGAGTTACAATGTCATTGTGGGGAGCAGCCAATTCATTGTCTTTTTCCCCCCCTGTAATTCTCCTCCTTCAAAACCACTGAAGATATTTTAATTAAAAGCAGAAGTGCTAGTGGCAAGATCCTGTGTGTCTTTGAACTGGGCGACTTTCTCGTTTACTGAGAAAGCAGCTCCTCCCATCTTTACTTGTTTTGTGCCATCTTGCCCACAGCTGCCACCCAATATGATCTTTGATTCCCACACGTCTGTCATGGTGGGAAGATGAGGAAATCAGAAGTTTCCGTAAGAAGGCTTACTGGAAAAAAAAGACAAACTGGGCTTCTGATATAAAATATTGACAAAACTTTTTATCTTAAAATGGGACTTTTCCCATATTGGTTGGCCTTCTCAAATTAGAAATGGGGTGTAAACCAAATAAGGCCTGCAAACTTTAATCAGCCTTTCAACCTTTGAATCAAGCGGCAACAAGAACCTCATTCACTTTTGAAGAAAATGTTAATTCATATTATTCAATGATACTATTCAACTGAAATAGTACCGTACCATTGAATAGCACTGTTTCAGTGGGAGTGTGTGTGCATCTGCATTCATGAAAGAGAAAGACTCTATACTTTCATGTTACAACTCTGTGGTTTTATACACAATATCCTAGCTGTTCCTGACTGCATGTGTTTTATAACTGCCAATTTTTGCTGCTAGATAATGCATCTTTTTTTTTTAATCCTCTGACTTGTGTCAGAACATGAATTGTCTGTTCTTCTCTGAAGCCAGACATTCCTAATCTACATATACTTTGACATACACTTTTATCTTTGAACTTGACTTTTTGATCAGTTTGTAGGTCTCGGAGATCTTTTTGTTTGCAAAATTCCTCTATAACAGGATGCTTTCCTTTATTTCCTGTTCATTTTTTTCTGCACCCGTTTTGAATGTTAGCCATCAGATTCGGGGCATATATTCACACTCCTTGATCCTGCTGGGTTGCCTGTTGTCCCCCATTTTACCTCCTCATCTTTGCATCTTGATGAACTGTATAAGAATAAAAGAGTATAAAGCCCAGTTGGGAAAATTGGGCTTTTGGGGTTTAGATTCCTGCAGTGTTAGAGTAGAACAGAGTATCATGTTTTTTGGTTAATCTTGTTAATTAATTTTGACCAGGCAGTGATTAGATGACTCTAATCTAATCTAGATGAGTCTAGATTAGATTAGATGCCACCTTTGAAAAGAAGCCCCTTTAAGACTAGCAGACTTACTTTAATCTGGTAAGCATGCAGCCTTGGAGTTTACAAGTGACCATGGTGTCTCCTTGCAAATCAAACTGGAGTTTCTGAAAAAAAGATAACATTTGGAATGTCATATATCAGTTGCTACTGAACATATGTGGTCATTTTAAAAAATCAAGATGAACAATAGTGTTATTTCTGTCAGCAAGATGAGCTTCTTGAATTATTTCCACATTTCCACCAGCAATTGCTATAGCAGGCACATATATTCTTTTCTGTGTAACAGAGTGATGATATGGCATATGTATGATCTATACCTTGTCTCCAGGGACCTGCCTGGATTTGCCCCTATGCTATACTGTGTTTTTGTGCATGCGTGCCTGTACTGCACTTGTCTGACCCATTATTCCTTTTGTATTGCATCTTGTCTGACAAATTACTTCTCTTCTGTGGTATACAGTATATATTTGTACTGGGAAATATAGGACACCTACATATACTAGATTATGTAGCCAAGAGGGAGGGAAATTTAGAATGGAAGTGTCAGCAGGATTCTGAATCACTGCCCAACTGCCTCACTTTAGCGATGCATTGAGGAGATTTATATATTCTAGATTTTTAATCTCTGCAACCCCCAGCTGCATCTGGCCATTTTTGAACGCTAGTTCTTCTTTTGCCAACTTCTTCCTGTACACCAAATTTGGTCCTGCTCTGTTCTGCTTTCAGAGTTATCTTGCTGATAGACAGAATCCTAAATCCCTTTCCAATATATCTTTCCAATATTTTATTGGCTTGGAAAGAATAAAAATTAACATCTTCCTCTGAAGGCTTCTGCAGTTCTAAATTTTTACGTCACAGTCTGTAGTCTGCAGATCCTGTGATTACAATAAAAATTATGATGCATTCACTTTTAAATGTTTTGTCCTAGCAGTCATGCATTTTACAGAACTTCTTTTGTTCTCATTTTATTGGGTGGGAGCTGTTACTGCATTAGTTCATTTCAAGGATCATAAATATGTAGACTTTCCTGGAAAAAAAAACATGTTGCATTGGAAACGACAAAAGTTGTAATTCACTATTTTACACCCAGGAGGACCTAAATAATTAAATGTGTCTTGGAGCATTCTGTGTCACTTGATCCATCCCAAAAACTCTGGGAGTTTAGATGTACAGGAACATTACTAGAAAATTAGGATAAAAGAAATGGAGGCTTAGGGTGGGTCCTTGGCGTAATGATTTGATGATTTAGCAGTTTTTAAATCCCTCATTTTTAAATTAGCAAGAAATAATCTATTCAGACTTCAGGTATTCTTTCTAGGCTGTTGGAAAAAGCTGGGAGAAGATTAAAGCTATTCAGAAACTTGATGTTTTGAGGAGAAATGTTGGTGGCTACTTTTAAATATTCAAAACCCAGAAGTTACTTTCTTGTTAGGTTTTATTCCTTGCCAAACATCCAGAACTTGAACGTTACTACTTTTTAAGGAGAGCTGTTAATTTGGGTGTATTTCCAGTGCTACATTAAAATATTAAACACCATTGGTGTTTGCACAAAAACATTGTATTTTTCAGCACCAAATGTTTATCCCTCCAGGGTTTTATCTATCCTTAGCTGAATTAAAGGTAGTCCTTGGCTTATGACTGCAATTTGGACCAGAGGTTCAGTTATATGTTCCGACAATTGTATGTCAAGATACCTAGGTGACCAAACCCATTTTTATGACAGTCTTTAAGCAAGTCATGCAGTTGTAAATTTAAATCATGTTTGTTAAACAAATCACATGGTCATAAGTGCAAAGCCATTCTCCTGAATGAGCACTTTTTGCCTGAAACTGCCAAAAAATACTGGAAACTGGCAAACCCCCCCCCCCAATATCGCAGTCATGTGACCGCAGGATGCTGCAACCAGTCATAAACGTAAGCTAGTTGCCAAGTAATTCCCACTATATTAGATTGTTGGGAGAAGTGTATCATGGCATGGGGCATTGTCTTCTCCCCAATCACATCCATCCTAGCAGGAAGGGCATGTTGCAGGACCCGTCCTTGAAGGAATGTCATCTGTTAAGCCTTTTCTGTCACAGCACCAACCATTTGGAGCATCATTCTCCATGAAGTCATATTGGCCCTACCCTTGTTGACCTTCTGGAAGGACTTGGAAGTACCTTCTGGTCTGTGATTCTGATAACACGGGTATGAAGCCTGCAAAATGGCTTTATTGCTAAGGTAATTGAATGGGCTGTCCTGCAGATTATGTGTTTTAAAGTAGTTTTGATTGCTTTTAATGTTTTAAAATGATTTTTCTTATGTTTTTGTGTCTTTGTATATGTACACAAGACAACCTCAGTGTATTCCTTTCTCAATATTGAACTATTCACTTGCTTCCCTAGGCAAATGAATGTATACATACCAGTATATTCTTAAGAGCTGCCCAGAATTGGTTGAGATATTCAAAAGCTTTAATACAATCAAAAAGCAAAAGTAAGCATGTTTTTGGAACGCTATCTTCTTTTCTTTTATTCATCAGATACTAGCAATGAGATATTAGCTGCCTTTTTGTCTTCGATATCCAGCTTGTATGTCTGGCAGTTCTTATTTCATATATTGCTGATTCTAAAATATAATATCTTGAGCATTATTAATAGATGAGATAATTGTAGTTGTTCAGTAGATTGAATATTCTTTATCACTGATCTTTTTTTAAGTTGAAATAGAAAATGATCTTTTCCAGTCTCTTGACCACTGTTTAACAGTACAGTTTAAAAATTGCAAGAGCATTTTAATTGTACCATCTTACAGATTCCTAAATAGATAGGATGATATTTCAACAAATCCTGCATCTTTGTTATTGTAGAGCCCATTTAGCTTCCTTTTTCAGGACAACAGTGCAGTAATTACTTCCGGGTGGGGTGGGGTGTAATTTGGGAAATCTCAGAGTAACGGAGCAATTTGTAGTTGCTTGTTTATAAATAAAAAATCTAGTTTGGGACTGCTGCTGCTTAAAGATTTGTGTAAAGCAACAGGGATTTTTTGGGTGTGTGTGTGATAATTCACATTATTCAAGATCAGAAAAAGGTTTAATTGGGTCAAACGATTCAAGAACCACTCTTCTAAATTGTCTAGCTATAGCTCAGAGATCAAATGCATTGTCATTAATATTGGGATGTGGGGGGTTTTTCAGCTCCTCCATATATTCTCTTCTTGTTTCAGTAAATCTTTGCCTTCTTTACCTTTTATGTGCCCAGTTTTGCATAAAGAGTTCCTTTAATTTCTGTAATTTTTGTAATATTCTATAAATATTATATTCTTCCCACTCGGTTATTATCTTAATTTCTTTGTATTGCTTGTTCTCATTTTTTCTTTACTTTGGAATTAAATATTTAATTGGGCAAAGTTTCCTCTGTTGTCTTTTATTTTCCATCGTCACTTACATTTCAGCAGGAGATGGGCACTTTGTTTTCTTTTATTTTTTGCATTTCAGAATATTTTCTTTGCTTCATCTTTAATATTGTCATGAATTTCAGTACAGAATTCTTCAAACAATCTATTTTCCATATCTAATCTGTTTTGTATGTGTTCTGTACCTTTAACATATTATCCTGTGGAATACTCTTGAAGTTGTATCATAGGAGTTTTGATTGGAGTTCAAGCCAGCAGCAGATCTTGTTTGTGATGACTTAGTAGAGCTTCTCTTCAATCTTCTTTGCAGAGCCTATAATCAATTTGATGTTGGTGTTGTCCATCCAGCAATATCTGTCATTTAAATTATTTGTTATAAATATTTAACATAAATGAAGGCAAATATATGTATCCCAAGATTCTGGAGGGAGAGAAGTTCTCTGAAGTTGGGCTCCAGTATGATTCTGAAAGCGTGGAAGAATAACTGGTCCAGAATTCAGTAGCGTGGGCAAGAATGGAAATGCCTTGGGATGGCCACATACCACTCCTGCTTTGCAAGCTACATTGGTTGCCATTGTGATCTGGGTAGAATTCTAGATGCTGATTATCATTATAAAACCTTACATGGCAGGGGGCCAGGTTATTTGAGGGATCACCTATATCCCATAGTATTTGCCACTCATATAAGAGCTGGCAGAATTGGAATGCTCAGGTCCTCTTGATTAAACAACCTTATCAGAACCCAGGAAATGAGTCTTTCTGTTGCAGAACCGGCCTTCTGGAATCAGATTCTCCCAGGAGAATCATATGGCTCTCACTCTGATGGCATTCCCAAAAGCATTAAAAACCTCCCAGACTAAGGTTCCCTTATTGGATTGTGTCTTTTGTGTATATATATATAGTGTATTGTCCAGATAGATGTTGTGGTATATTTTATATTCTGTTTTGCATGATGTTCAGTTTTAAATTGTGAGACATCCAGTCATTTTGGAATCAGGTAATGTTCCAAATCTAATGAAATGAATAAGCTTGTGTGTACCTATATAAACTGAACATTGCTTATTGATGACATTATTTGTGTAGGTTTTCAGGAGTAAGAAAGCAATTGCCATGCATTGATGCTTTTAAGTTCAGCAATCTCATTCCAGAAACCCCTTCTCGGTGGCATCTTTCATTGTCTTGAAATCACCTTGATAAGACTACTTTGATTCTATTGCTTGTTCAATCATAGTATCTTGTCTTGTTCTGTCTCTGAAGGGTTCTGTGTTGGCTGAAGGAGTATAGTTAAAGGAAATGTTCTGTAAATACTTTCTAAGTTATTAAGTTATTACTTAAAGGCTGAAGAGACCTTGAGAGCTTCAATTGTAAACTTGGTAGCCATGGGGAAATAGAAGACTTAAGTTGTGGGATAAAAGAAAACTAGATGAATGTGAGCTTAAAATTAAAGAGGCTATATTTGAAGTGAACATCCTGTTGTATATGTATGTGTTTACAACAGGACAAATGTGCAGACTGGCAGCAACATGAAGTTTTTGAAAGTTATAAAGACTTCAAGGCATTGGCTTTGATATTTTGTTATGGCTGTTTGTGCTGGCTGCATTACCCCCATGGTCCATGAATTATTTTAAAATGTTCTTCAGGGCAGAACTGATCAACTGCAGATTTCACTATTGCAGAATTCTAGCCAACCTCCAGCTGGTTTATGTACTTGTTCTAAGTTAACTGGACTTTTCAGATACGTTTTCCCTTCCTCCTCCTTACATGTTTTGCTGCAGGAACACATACAGGCACCATTCATAGGACTAGAGTTGACTAGTTTGGCAAATTTCTAGAATATATGCTGGGAATTTGTGCTGAGAATAAAAGTAGGTATCTCAGCGTTTGGACAGAACGCAGCTGTAGTTTCATCCTGAAAAGAACTAAAAAGTCCTCAAAAGTTTCCTTCTATTTTCCTCTGATAGCAAATTTTAAAATGGGTGTGCAGAGTGAAATCTGTTGCTGGACTTGTAACACAGGGACCACATTTATTAAAATGCTTTTTGAAAGTAAAACAGAAAACAAACAAAGCAGCTTTCCAGATTGACTTTTTATTAATGTCTTTTTATTGTGAAGCACAGTGCACATTAAATGTGGTTCAATTCAGAGCCAATGATTTCTCATAACATCAGTTCTAAGCCTATTTAATTACGTAGTAAGAAGGAAAATGCAGGTCCAGCAATCATTCTGATTGCTGCATATATCAAATTTGTCCGTTTCTCTGAGACACCCTTATTGCAAAGAATTTGGGCGTTTTCTCTTTTTAGATATTATTAATCATGTTAGTTTCTAGGATACACAAGTTAGTGTTGATTATCTTAGTGAGCACATAGACCTCCTACGTGATAATTTATCCCAAACTTGACCCTTCACATCTCCCAACAATGTACTCATTGCTCTTGTAATTAAATACATCCATTTTTCTGCTAGTTGTCTTCCTGATCTCTTTTCTTCCATTTTTCCAGCATTATGGACTTCTTAAAGATAGCTAGGCCTTTGCATAAGGTGTCCAAAATTTAATAATTTGATTCTGATCATTTGTGCCTCATGTGAGAACTCTGATTTGTTTTCTTCTAGGACCATTTGTTTGTTTTCTTGGCTATCCATAGTATTTTTAAGAGTCTTCTCCAACCCCAAGTTTAAAAGCAACAATATATCCTTCCAGTCTGTTTTTTTTCCAAAGTCCCAGCTTTCACTTCCATAGATTGTCACAGGGAAAACCATTGTCTTTATGATTCAGATATTTGTAGGTATTGACACATCACAGCATCTGAATATTTTTTTCCAAGGCAGTTTCACTGCTACCCTAACGAGCTAATTCATGGCATATTTGTTGACTGCTGGTTTTTTTTTATTGTTGATAGAGTACTCTAAAAAGCAGAAACTATTCAGCAGTGTCTTTGTTTGCATTTCTAATGCTGGTTTATTTATTTACTATTCCACCTATATTATTGTTATAAACAACTCAAGGCAGTAAACATAGCCAATATGCCTTCCTCTTCCTATTTTTCCCACAACAACAATCTTGTGAGAGTGACTGGCCCAAACAGCTGGCTTTCATTGCTAAAGCAGAATTAGAACTCACAGTCTCCTACTTTCTAGCTTTCCTAGGTTCCTGTATCTATTGGCATTAGTTTGCTCTCCTTTATATTTAATAATTGTCCCATTTTTTCATTATGTTTCTTAGTGTCTATGGAGATTCTCAGTCATCCAGGTCATGATTGTCGTAAAAGTGCTTTTTCAAAAGGCAACTGGACTTTCTGGTTTTTCTTTGAAGACATTTTGCTTCTCGTCCAAGAAGCTTCTTCAGTTCTGGATGGATGGTGGGGAGTGGAAAGATTTATACTCCTTAGAGACAGCTGGTCATTTGCATTGTTTTTGGGGAAGAGGATGTGTTCCTTAGCTTTCATTCCAAGGGCACGTTCAGCTATCAGAGTAGCATAACCTGTACTGGAAGAAGATAAAAGTGTAAATGTCAGTGGAAGAGAGAAATGAAATTGTGACGGAGAATTTAAAAAGCCAGTTGTGTGTAGAAGGGGTAAAAACTGAAACAGTGGAGTGTGCTCTGAGACTGAAGCTACTGCAACTGAGAAAGGAGTAACAGAGCCTTATAACCTCACAAACTTTCCAGAGACACTGACCAGCTACAGCCAGTTAGCAACAAATAATTGCTTTATCCCTTCCACAAACTGATAAGGAATGGGAGGCAGAGAAGCAACTTAGTACAAAGGAGCAATTACCAGCCTCTTCCCCAGCAGGACCTACTGAAGTATAAGGGCTGGAAGGTGGAGGATAATTTAGAACTAAATATAAGATAAAAAGACATTAAGTCCTTGATAAAAGGAACAGAATTCTGAATCCTTAAAGGTAAGACTAGAAAAAACCCGGTAATAACTGCTTTTATTGCTATAAACTCTTGGCAGTTAAAAACAGAGTAAAATGAAAATGTGTAACATGGTTAAATATTTTCACTCAGTATCACTTACAAAAGTATTATTAGGCACTGGTAAGTAGATACAGTGTATGTATTGCATATAACACATATGTTGCATAATAAACCAACCGTGTGTGTGTGTGTGTGTATGTGTGTGTGAAAGGGAAAACTTGGAGGGAGGGAGGTTTTGCCCCCAAATCTAATTGTAACTCTCTCACATGAACTTTAAGTATTAGAGGTTCTTATAAGTAGGGAATATTTCTCAGGTATCTTAGATGTTGGCATTCTACTATAAAGAATAATAGTATATTTTTCCATTTTTTGGGATCAGTTTATTGTTTTTCCATTAATGTCCTTTAACATACCAATTTGAGGCTAGAACCTCCTGAATTGGGGGAACTTTTGGACACTTTTCTTTGTCCGTATCTGTTTGCATTTTCACTGTCTTTACAGACATTGATGTAATTACTGCTTCTTGTCTCTTCTAGCAGTTATTTGAAATTCAAGTTCCATCCTTTGTCTTTCTTGGGGGTGGCTTCTCTCTTTTTTTTTCCTTGGCAATTCCCATCATCTGTTGAACCCATTTGCTTTATTTTTGTTTGGCAATCTCTTACTACATTCATCTTTAACAAGTTCTGTGATTTCATTCCACAGTTCCTCTGGTTGCCTATCAGTGAGGTTTAGGACTTCAAAGCAATTCCTGAGGTTTTCATTGCAAATGGTGGGTATACATTCAGCATCATACTATAGAAACTGGTTGGCTTTGTTCTTCTGCTTTGGCTGTACTTGGAACTTGCACATGAGCGATCTGTGATCTATTCGACAGCCAATCCTGGCTAATGTCTTTTGCTATTATACCATAGGTCTTCCCCTTCCTAATAATAATAATACAATGAATTTGATTTCTATATTATTTTATCTGATGATGTTCATGTATAGAGGTACCATTTCCAGTTGTTGGAAAACGATGTTACTGATGAAAAATCACCGGTTTAGCAATACTGATAAGTCGCTCTCTTTCTCATTTCTGTTTTATAAGTCATACAGTCCATGTAATTTCCAATATACATATTCTCCAACCAGAAACATCACATATTGCTTGCACATTCTGCTCATCTGAGCATAAAACTCACCTTCTTTCTGCATCAGTGGTTGTAGTATAAGCTTGAATAATTGTCATGTTAAATGCTTGTCCACAAAATCTAATTAATATTATTGGGTCATTGACTGCATTGTACCCAAGAACTGTCTTTATTACCCAAGTACTGTCTTCCTGTCTAAAAAACAACACAGTTCCTTCATTTTTCATGTCTTTGAGCAATAAACCGTATGATCATCTGACTGAAAGTGTCCAGTTCCAGTCTATTTCAGTTCACTTGTGTCTAAGATGTTAGTGTGTAGCCATTTCATTTTGTCTTTCACTTAGTTGGGGATCATTTTCACACTTTTCACACATACATTTTCTGCATAGTAACATCAGCAATTAGAGATCCCATAGCTTTAATCCAGCTAATTCATAAACACCATATTCCAAAAGAACCTCCTCTTTTCTTCAGTGGCTTATTAGGTGCCATCTGACTTGAGAGGCCTGTCATCCAGCATTATCTCATCAATTACTTTATCTTGTCTGTCCATACAGTTGTCTTAGTAAAATTCAGGAATGGTTTACCATTGTCCTGCCCCACACAATATAATACCTTGCCATTGTTGCTAAAGTCATTATCTAGTGACGTTATCTATAAAGTCTACCTCCTTTATCCTTCTATATTGCTGCTGCCCAATATAGATGTAGTGTCAGCTTCAATTGAGCAGCTTTGACTTGGAGTATATACTCTTGGAATACCCTCCAAACATTCTTCATTCCTTCCAGGAACAGATTCAGCTGTCACAATAGGGCAGAATAGTGGGAGGGGGAGGTGAGGGGGGGGGATGTACATAGAATTGCGGACATAATTATACCAAGGAATAAAAGTAAGGAAATGAATCAGTGTGTTTGAAGTTTTACAATAAACCCATAGTGTACCACTTTAATATTAAAACAGCTAGCACTCTGATGAAACAGCTAGCGCTCTGACTGATGAGTAAAAGCTGAACTTTTAGACATTATCTGATAAAAAATAATAGGCTTCTTTCCCAGCTGCCTTCTGTGTTTGATCAGGGTCTTCTCAGCTTGGGAAGCTTTGTTCTCAGGTACTAAGACAAGGCCATTTAGGCAGTGTCCCTTTGACCGTGGCTCTCATGTTTATATCCCTTCCGGAGATGCTCTTTGCCTCTTGTCAGAGGAGCTTTGATCCACAAGCTCCCCAATTAAATTTTCCAAGTGCTGGTTTCTGTGCTCAGTGAATGGTCGGGGATGGGGAGGGTGTTCTGGATTATATGGTATGTCATGCTACTAACTTAGAGTTCCACATTCATGTGCATGTCTCCTTTGATGTACTCATATACTTACTAATCTTTACACATCAAACTAACCGTGTACTCATGGCACTCCAGTCATTACAACTTGTGTCATGGAAAGAATGCTCCTTCTTTTGGCAGCTGCAAGTCTCTTTCCTCAACCCTCGAAAGACAACAGCCACTATTTGGTCTTGTGTTCTCTGAATAAACTTGGCAAATCTTTTTTTTTTCCCCAGCAACCTTTTGATAGGAGGGTGATTTACCTTGAACAATAGGCAGGAGAATATATAAAAGTGAAGCTGTTCAAATACAGAGAGTGATGGGGAAGAGGATTTTTCCCATGAAAAATGACTCATGAAAATGTAGGCACATAGTTTCAACCAACTTAAGTATTAATCTTAAGTACTATGCAAGGTGTTGTGAATATGAAGTTTGTGTAAGTATGATATATGGGCTTTAGCCTGCTTTCCATAAGTTATTTGAACTGATGAAATGCGACTACTGATGCCATAAAATAAATTGCTGCTTGATGTGAATCAAGAGATTATAATTATCTGGTACAGAAGGTATATTTGTTACAATTGAAAGACAACTTAGTCTGGCTTCAGAAGTAGACAACGTAGATACTATAACATGCTACTGATTTGGAAGCAAGGGGCAACTGTGGAAGCACAGGGCAATTGTTAATTAAAAGAGAAATATGTATATTGAAAGTACAAAGGCAACAAAGACATAAAGGGTTAGTGAATTTCTAATAATTATGCAGTCATGTAATGATAATTTCAACAGATAAACATATTTTGCAACTTTATTTCCTTAATTCTATTCCCTGTCTCCTCCTCCCCCCCCAAAAAAAAACAATAACAACCCTGGAATAGGTAAAACTTTAAATATTTTAGCCATACTTAGGCTTTCACATGAAGGAAAGGCTCAAAGTGTTGTCCTTGTAAAATAACAATTTTTCTGTGTCTTGCTGCAGTTCGTTTGTTATTCATTTTAAGTGCTCAGAAACAAAGGACATTTGTTATCTTTGGTCGTTTTCCAGAGATAGTCTTTCCCAGAATGATGGGCACGCATCCATGCTGTTGCTGCAGGATATCCAGTTAGTATACTTCCACAGCACTCCTTTTTTTGTTTAGTCAGTTACCATTCAGAGCATCACATTTTTCAGCACTGATGATGACTTTTCAGTTTTAGTTCAAGACTGCACTAATATAGTGCATTGTCTTTTTGGGAATGATTGCCATGGTGTCATCCTTTCCAAAAAAAAAGGAAATTAACGCTGATAAGGATGACATGGTTCAAGGGATAGGCAATCATTTGGACCTAGTGAATCAAATTTGTGACTATATTAGATGATCTCACAAAATGGCTCTCAGAAGCATAGTCAATGACAAAAACTCATTTCCCAAGTCAAACTACTAAGTTCCTCTTCCTGCTCTCTTAAAATGGTCTCTATGACCCATTTACTTGTTTTCTGACCTTCTTCCAAAACTAGCAGTATGTTACCACAGACATTGACCATTTCTATTTTGTAAGAATGCCTGTGGAAAAAATGTGGAGCCCAGATACAACATTGTAAGTTGAGGATGTACTGTTTTTTTCAGGCCAAGATCCAGATTTGTTTTTTTTTTTAAATAATATGCTGGAACCTACTCAAAATTGGCCATGACTGCAACAAAAACTCAACTTTATTTAATCTACTGTAAATATGGAGTTGCATCAAAGTTTTCCAGGTGCTCTATGTTACCTTGTGCCTCAAATTTAGTGTATTTATTGTAAATAAAGATGTTAGTATCCTTGGCACTTTGCTGCATTTTTCCATTTTTTAAAATTGTTTTTAAATCAGACAGAATAAAAGGCCTGACAATTTCAAGAGAATTATTGTCACGTACCATATTCCATCCCCATATTATTTTTCAGTGCATACATTGTTAACAATAGGTAACTTTGATGCACTGACCAGTCACTTAAATCTCAATGTCTGTATCTTTTTTTTTAGTATATTAATTTCATGTTATGTTTGTAAACTTCCAGAAACATCTGTCTGGAAGCTCTTAGAAGAAAATGCTGCCCTAGATGGGCTCTAGGTCTGACCCAACAAGGCAGTTCTTTTGGTTGTTATTGTGTTAGTGTTTTTAAGCCTTGGAGTTAAAGTGATACACTAAAGCTGAAATGTTGTGATAAATCTATTATATTTAATGACAGTCTCTTTGATCTTTTATTTTACAAGTCTTCTCCCACAGCTTTTCTGTTTTTATCTGTTTAATTTGTAAACTCTGTATGTGTGTGTGTGTGTCTACACAGAGACGGCAATACAAAGACACCCCAAGCATATCATGGTAGCAAATAGTAACAAATGTTTAAATAAAACTTTAGAAGAATGGTGCATGTTTTTCACAAGTGGGATAGAAAATTGTACTCGGCTTGGCTGAAGTGTTAAATAAACAAGTACCTACATTATGCGGCATCTGAGTTCTCAGTGTTTTTGTTTGATTGGTGGCACTGCTTGTCTTCTAACCTGACTTTGATTTTGAAAAATATTTTTTATGAAGTCTAGAAGCTTTCAGCTGAATAATTGAAAATTCTTTAAATGAAAACGTGATTTTCAGGAGCTCTGCAGGAATTGTGAATGTGTTATCTTGATAAAAAGGAAGGAGCAGTTCCAAATATTCAAAAGCTATAGGCGTCCATATTATAAAAGCAATAGTGATTCACAACTTAGAGAACATTTCTGTTAATGAAGAAATTGAAAATTGCTTCAAGTCATCCGTTTTCATGTAATAATTCCAAGCAAATAAGAGTGAAAGTGGTAAAATGATTCTGTCAAGCAGTGCTATAGAAAACAGAATTGAAGATGGGTCTTGTCAAGGTGGATTAGGGAGGAAAGAAGGCGTGGAGATAAGTTGTTTTCTCTGTATATCCCTAGGTTGGTTGGATAGATACATGTATTCAAATCTTTTACCTAAGAAAAGAATACCAAGAGGTTTAAGCTATCCCAGAAATCCATAAATTATCGTTTTGTTAGCCTGCACTTGGTTGGGTCAAAGACTTATGGACCACATTCATTTTTTTTAGTCATATTGTGCTTTTGGGATTACGGTAAAACATATTCAAAAAGAGACAATTGGTGCCCAAATGAGCATGCTGTGTGCCTAGCCTGGAAAAAAAAGAGCAAGCTATGGATCAAGCTCTCTGAAGGGAGTTTTTATTGGCCAAACTCTAGGAAAGAAAATAGATTTTTTGGGGGGTGGGAGGGAGGTGGCGGCTGAAATTTGTGTGCTCCTGAACTGCTGTCTCATTCCTTTAAGTCTCTTCCAATTAAAAGCGCTTTGGTCTGATGTCTTGCCAGTGCTGGGAATTGGTTGGGGAGGAGTTGGAAAGCTAAAGCTGGGCTTATTTGTCAACTTGTGAGTAAAAATAGGGTAGCTCTGTGTGTGTGTTTGTGTGTGTGTGTGTGTGTGTGTGTGTTAAGCATTTGTACTGCGTGTGTCTGTCTCATTCTTGGACTGTGTTCCTCTGTGCCCACTCTCTCCCTCTTCTTTGTGTTTCCCTCATAGGCTCTGCCATGAATTTTCTCTGACCCCTTGGGGCCGTTCCCACTTGAAGCTTTGAAGTGTGTGCCCAGAGCTTGATTGACAAGGAAGTTTTAGTGGCGGCAACTGGAGAAACTGAAAAGGGCAGGGCTTTGAACTAAAGGGCTTTGAGCTCCGAGATGCTGCGCTTAGTTATCTCCTTCAGAATGTTAATTATTCATCATGATAATTGGGCAGGAGAGAAAAAGAGAGAGAAGAGGTTATTAAAAAATTCCAACACTAACACACTACAAAACCTCATTTTCCAATTCTGTGGCTGGCGTGAAAAGGATAGTGTGTGTGCGAAGAGGCTGAGGGAGGGTTTTGTTGTTGTTGTTTTCCTTTAATCCATTCTCTAAATAGTAGGATCCCTTCAAATGAAGACAGCAGAAACATCAAAGCTTTTATAAGCGTTTTCTTGGAGTTTCTTAACTGTGTCTGGTACTTTTTTAATTAAAAAGTTTACGAAGAGCCGCCTTTGTGACTAGCTTCTGGTGATGTTAGCCAACCTTGTGTCCCACTGTCTGGGAGAGAAAAATATTTTAAGGAGACTAATAAATATTGTTTTTGCCATTATAAGATCTGGTTGATCCTCTGGTGGATCAACCAGTGAATGGAGGACCCCTTCACTGAAAGAGAGACGAATCTAGCTGCCATGCAAACACAATTCTTTAGAATTCTTTAGAGCATAATGTTATTGTGCAATATCTCATGGATTGTGGTGAAGTAATTACTAAAGTTTGTTATTTTCAATATCCATTATTATACCTGGATTTTTCCAGCATCCTGATACCAGCAGAAATCATTTTAAAAGTAGCAGTGTGTTTATACCATTTTAGTAATTAGATACGAAATCTGAAATCACCTTTCTCTATGAATGTTGATAGCAGTTTGTTAGAAGTAAAAATCCTGCTTATATTTATATTCATTGCATTTTGTTCTGCTAATAATTTATGCAGTTTAGAAATAATTATTTCACAGCTTAGTAATCTTGCTGCTCAGATATAAATTCAGATTATTTATAAGAAACTTAAACTGTATTTATTTTAGAATAATTTTCCCACACACATAAAACTTTCCCAGGGTAAACATTTTATAAAATTAATATCCTTAAAATTAATTCTTCCTCTTGTCCCTTCTCTTGCACTTTACTCAGAAGATTTTGGCGAAGATCTATCAAAAGCTGTACTATATCTGTATAGCAATAACTTTCTATGCATTTGTTCATTATACGATAAGTTTGAATATAATAGGGCGAGAGTTACGATATATACCCAACAGATCTACACAGGGTAGATTTTTGCTCTGCTGCAAAAATAGCCAGTTTTTCATTGCCTAATTACTGAGTTTAAAACCCAAGTTTGTAATCTAGTGTATAGATCTGTCCTAAAAATATTTCTACTGATAACATTAGCAAGCTTTGCAGAAACGTAATATGTCAGTGTATTTACGCTTTATTCAGAATGAAGATTAAATGCTATATATTGTATATATTTTACTGTAAACTACTGAGAGTCTTGCAACCCTGGGGTATATACATTTGTTAGATAATTAAAAAAAGGAAATGACTATTACAACTCTTGAGTATCTTCTCTAGTACCTTTAGATGGGTTCAATAGGAAACTGGCAAGAACAGTTGCCTCTGAGAATGGAACAAATACTGAGGGAGGTTCCTCTCATATAACCTCCTCAATGTTAATATATCATTTTATTTATTTAAAGCATTTTTACTCTCATCTTTATTGAAAAGGTTCACAGAGCAATTTTAAAATGTCAAACACAAACTGGTACTTGGCCTCTAGTTTACAATGTACAAAATAGGTTGCACAAGAAAAAATAGGTAGGAAAGAAGAATAACAGAACATATAGATAAGTGCCAGTTTTTAAAGTTATAATTCTTATGGCAATCAGGGTGGGAAAGAGTATTTTTCACATACCACTCACACTATTAATGTAAAAATTATTTTCAGGATCTGTAACTAAGAAATCTGTGCGTGAATAAACATTTGAGTTATAATGTTGAATTATATTGTGATCATCTATATTTAAAGGATCTTTTGTTTTCTGAATGGAAGTTTAGTCTGCTATTCCTAAGAGAAATAGATAGGGGCCTATTTCATGTCTAGGATTAAAATTATTGCTATTTGATGAGAATGTATTCTTGCAAGACTAAGAAGAACAATTTCAACAATTCTTCTGTTTAGTCTTATCCTCTGATTTCTCTCCTATTGCAGGCTAACCTTTTCCCTGCTGCTATTGTATATTTTGGATCTGAAGTGCACAAGGGTGAGTAATTGTGCCTCCATAGTAGAGGCTGCATAGATAAATTGTGAAAACCTTTCTTTGATATGCAGATTTAAAAAAAAATATCTCTGGATTATAGAAGTATTAATAAATGTATAGAATATCAGTTTCTATGGACTTTTAAATCAGAGTATGTTTCTTTGGATAGTTGCGGAGTAGCCACTCCAGTGTGAAAATATCAGTAAAGGAAATATTTGGAAGGTGAAATAATAAAGGAGAGTTCCAAGTAAGATTTATAATCCAACTCATGGAATTTTAGCAGGGGTCCAAACCTCTGTGTGTGTGTGTGTGTGTGTTTACTTTAATCCTATCATACAGGTAGTCCTTGACTTACAACAGTTCGTTTAGTGGCCATTCAAAATTACAACAGCAGAAAAAAGTGATTTATGACCATTTTTCACAGTTATGGTCTTTCTGGCATGCCCATGGTCATGTGATCAAAATTCAGATACTTGGCAACTGGTTCATATTTATGACGGTTGCTGTGTCAGCAGATAGCCAGAAGATGCAAAGATGGTCAGGAAAATAAAGGCTCAGAATGAACTGAGCCTTGCTACAAAAGTCAAAGATAATAAAAAGAGTTTCTCCCAACATATTAATAACAAGAAAAAAGTCAAGGAAACAGTCAGTCCACTATTCAATCTAGCGGTTCAAATCCCACTAGGCTCAAGGTTGACTCAGCCTTCCATCCTTCCGAGGTAGGTAAAATGAG
>JANHFL010010189.1:15097-34719 GCA_032468155.1 Oxyrhabdium leporinum | reverse complement strand
TCTACTCTACTCTACTCTACTCTACTCTACTCTACTCTACTCTACTCTACTCTACTCTACTCCACTCCACTCCACTCTCATTTGACATCATAGGTTATTATGTATAGGTGTTGCGGCTTAGAACTCTTGTTCAACCCATGTCCAAAGATGTATAAACTTATGTAGCGTATGTTGATTAATTGGCTAAAAGTTTTATGATTAATTGAGCAAGATTTCTTAATTAGGAGATACTCTATGGCAGTTTTCTCCAATCTGCCACTGTTCAGATGTGTTGGACTACAGCTGCCAGAATTCCTGTGCCATGCAGAAGATCCTTGACACATTATTCATTGCAGAGGGCACTTGGTTGGAGAAGATGGCTCTACCATGAGGTTCTTTGAAGCCCATTGTTTCCAGTCATTGTGAAAACTGTAAAACCAATTCTGTTCTTTCTTTCAGAAGTCCCACAGACCCATCATATTTAGCCATGACATTCCTAATTTACAATATATCTTCAATCTGTCTTTCGTAATAGGAGAGATAGAGATGAAGTATGTTTCTGTGGGGGTGGAGATGCCTAACCTTTGCAGAATTTCTATAATTTGAATGACTTGTAGATTTTGTATAACAGTCATTTTGAACAAGACGGTAATTGAATTATGAAATCTCTCAGCTTTTGTTAAGAAAAGACCTTTCCTCTCTTCTCTACATACATCTTTCTTTTCAGCTCAAGGTCATGCTATATTTGTTGTATTTAAGTCTTTTAAGGGGGAGGGATCCTGCTTAACAGCTGTACCTCCTAACATGGACAAAAGAGGCAGAATTATTGAATTTTGTAACCACTGAATGCATGAGGTTGCAATGATGGTTAAGTCATATCCAGAAGAAAGGAAAAAAGATTGCAGGGGGCTCACACACCAATTCTTATCAGAGGAGATATAATCAAGTGATTCAGGTTTGTTTGACTTAAGTGATCATTGTCAAGGATACCAGCTTCACACAGCACCCCCTTCAGAGAATGACTAGATACAGTTGAATAAAGAGAAAGAACTCCATCAATATAATATGGAAAGGAGCTTACTCAAAAGTGGGTCTAACATTTGTAGATTTCCCTGACATGGTAAGCTATATACCAAACAAACAAACAAACAAAAACTAATATAATAAACCTGAATTCTCGCATCCTGAAAGTGACAATATTTCTTTTTTCAGTTCATCCCAAACTAGACAAACTCCAGGCTTACATGCTGCAATTAGTTCTACTCTAACAGATTGGGAAGCAACTTTCCCCTCTTTTTTCAGGGCCAAATCTGAGACAATAAGCATGTGCCTTAAGTTGGTTTGTTTATAATCAAAAGCTTTTTTTTTTGTCTTGATCTGAAATAGCATTTGGAAAAACAAGGGGGAATGGCCTTTGAGTAGGAAATGAAGCAAGAGACAGACTCATAGAGTTTCTGGATGAAAATTCAATGTCTCTAGCACATATCTTTGCCCACCAATCTAAAACAGTGTTTCTCAACCTTGGCAACTTGAAAATGTACGGACTTCAATTCCCAGAAATCCCCAGCCATCACAGAAGTCCACACATCTTCAAGTTGCCAAGGTTGAGAAACACTGGTCTAAAAGATAACTAAGTCTCTTTGCGTGGATATCACCGGATGGACGACATCAAAATCAGTCTTGTCTATATATATTTTCAAGCAGATATGGAGACACTGTGTTCAGTCAGCAGACTTGGAAGTTGATGCTGACTGCAGCTCAGATCACAAGCCCTTGGGAAAATTACATTTCAGCAGAAATCGGAGGGCACAAGTTGCCCACATCTGATCAAGAGCCCATTCCCTCCCTTCTCGAATTGCTTCTAAAGAAGGAAAAAAATAAAAAAAATAAAACTACCATTTAAAAACTCAAGCGTAACGAACTCAGATTTGATTCTGCCTTGCTCTTTTTGGTGGATGTCAAAGCAGAAGGACTGGTTATCAGTTCAATAAATAATTGTAAACACCACTAAGATAGTTGTACTTTGGGGATGATGCAGCTGCTTTTCAATGTTATTTTTCCAAGATTAATTTTTGTCCTGAGCACTCAAACTTTCCTTCCTTCAAGCCGGAGGGCTGGCTGTCACATCAAGCTGGATTGCTTTAAAATTTGTTGGTGGTGGAGAAAGTTTAATATTTTGCTTTCCAGAGAAGGCCTTTCAAACTATTATACCTAAAAAGAGCTAAGAGTGGAGCATTCTATAAAATATGAATTATTAATGTTTGCTTTTCAGAGCAATCGAATCTCTTTACTCAAAGAGTAGTGTTTCTTCCCTGGATTTCCGACTTTTCCCCTTAATATAAAATACTGACCCCTTGGTAAGGTGTCTTTTTTTGAATCACAGATTTGCTGACTTTCATAACATACTGCTTTTACTTTTAATCAGTGCACCAGTTCAGGATGGGAGGCTTGGGTGCCAGATTAAAATCAGAAGTAAATCTCATTGAATGTTGGCAGAAATAAATAAAGTAAACAAGTAGAATGTAGTCCATGTGGCTTTCAGCTTAATGTAGATGGAAAATACATGTACGTAATCACATATACAGCAAGTCTCCAGGTTAAGAAGGCCGTGGCTTAAGGACAACTCATAGTTAAGAAGAGAGAACACTGTAGCAAGATTCGAGTTAAATATGCAATGGTTCAAGTTAAAGACACAATGGTTCAAGCTCATTACACAATATCACTTATACAATGTTCTGGCTTACATACAAATTTGACTTAAGGACAGAATTTAGGAACAGATGGGCACATACGGACAGACTCAACCATAGTTTCAACTGGGAAACCTTGACCATCCTAGACCAAGCCAAGTGCAAAAACGCTAGGGAATTTCTAGAAGCCTGGCCCTCTGACAAATTAGCCATCAATAGACACATAGACATAAACAATATTTACCAACTGTGCTGCAGGACAACTCACTACAGTCAATTCACCATGGGGCAACTCGCTGCAAGACAAAATGTAACAATTCTATTTAATTATTTAAAGGGAAAAAAATACTTTAATTTTTGCCATTCACATTTCATTCTGTCCCTCTTTTTGTATCCTTTTTTAAAAAATGATTCTATTCCACTGTCTTTCTTTGATATTAGTGTAACTCCTGTCCTGCAGTCAGTTCTCCTGCAATGAGTTGGCTGTAGCAATTTGGCCGTGGCGAGTTAGCTGTGGCGAATTGTCATAGACCCCTCTGAAGAAGCATTTTGATGAATGTCTGGGCAAAGAAACTCATTGGATGATCTTATTGAAACAATATGATTTCCGACTTCTCAATGGCAAATTACGCAAGAGTTGTACATATGGGGAAGTCACTTTCAAGATCAAGTGAGGTACTAATACCACTCTATAAAGCCTTAGTAAGACCACAGCTAGAGTACTGCATCCAGATTTGGTCACCACACTATAAAAAAGATGTTGAGGCTCTAGAAAAAGTGCAGAGAAGAGCAACCAGGATGATTAGAGGACTGGAGGCTAAAACATATGAAGAACAGTTACAGGAACCGGGCTTGGCTAGTCTAGGGAAGAGAAGGACCAGGAGAGACAGGAGAGCAATATTCCAATATCTGAGGGGCTGCCACAGAGAGGAAGGGGTCAAGCTATCTTCCAAAGCACCTGAAGGCCACACAAGGAATAATGGATGGAAACTGAACAAGGAGAGATTTAACCTGGAAATGAGGAGAAATTTTCTGATGGTGAGCACAATCAACCAGTGGAACAGAAGTTGTCTTCATACATTATGGGAGCTTCATCACTTGAGATTTTCAAGAAGAGACTGTACTGCCATTTGTCAGAAATGGTGTAGGGTTTCCTGCTTTGGCAGGAGTTTGGACTAGATGACCTACAAGGTCCCTTCCAACTCTGTTAATCTGAATCTGAATTAATAAATAAAGGAAATTCGTCTTTTTTTTTTAAAAAAAAAGAAAGAACAACTTTTACCTGGAACGTTTATTATTAAAGAAAAACAGAATGTGTACATTTCAAGTCAACAAAATCAGCTTATTAAATGTATCCGCATTGTACTTTGTATTGTGCATGTATCTTTGCAATAATTGCTTAGGTTAGCTGTTGTTCATTTAATGAGCAGGAGAGCTATTCCAGGAGCATCAAGTTGTATCCTAAAGCCACTGAGGGTGGACAATTTCGTCAGCGTGCTGATGACAGCTATAAAAGACTCTTCAGGACTGATGCCAAGAAAATTGTAGGAATGTGTCCATAAAATCACTAGACGTTAAGCTAAACTCCTTTATCATTAGAAGGCTGTTTGCATGTCTTGTAATGCAACCCAAGATAACCTACACATTACTCTTGTCTAACCTAATGAGGCCTTATAAGAAAGTGGTTGACTCATATGTAGGCTGTGTCACAATATTGCCTGTCCTGAGATTCCTACTCAGGAGGCTGATCGAAAGTTAGCTTGGAAGGGGGACACATTTTATGTCCCAGAGAAACTGTGGACACAGGTCCTATAGTGCAGCCATGACACTGAGCAAGTCAAGTAGACTTCAGAACCCAAAGGTGGTAGCCCATCCAAAAGCACTCCTTCTCCCATGCTGCCACCTCTTCAACCTTCTCAGGCTGCTCTTTCGGACAGGCCACCACCATTTGGGTTCCGAAGTCCACTTGGCTTGCAGTCTGGGTTTCCTTCGCTGTGCCTGTTCCTGCCACTGCCATCTGCTCTTCTTTCCGTTCCATGCATGACATTGTTGTGGCTCTCCAGCGGCCAGTGAGGAGGTTGGGGAGGAACATGGGCCAGTCCTGGAGTCTGGGGAAGGCTCTGATGAGTGCATCAGAGGCAGAGTTGGGGCCAGGGTCGCCTACCAGTAATCACCTGCCTTTAGAGTCAGACATCAGTGGGGCAGAAGAACAGCTGAAGCCTGTTCCCAGTGTGCGCATGCTCAGAGTGGCCAGGAGAAAGGAACAGTTAAGGAACAAGGGTTGACTCGGAGTAAAGGCTCAGGTGGACAGTGAATGCCCCCTCCCATAGGGAATAAAAGAGGAGTGAAAGGGGAGGAGTGTTTGCAGGAGACAATTAGTTCAATTCATTAGGGTGAAGATCTGTTCCTGACTTCTTGCCGAGTAATTGCTGCTACAGCGTGGCGTTTGGAAGATATTGGCCTGGCCACTCTCCAAGCGTGATAAAGGTCTAGTTGTGAAATCTCATGAAACACTGTTTACGGGACTTTGCTGGAGAGGAATTCCCTTTGACCTAAATGAAAGGGGTTTTATCAGGACGAGGAGTCTGCTTCATGATCTTGGGAAGCCTAGGTCAGAACAGATCTATTGGGGACTGCTAGGATGCAGAAATGGTACTTAAAATGTATAGACCAGAGAAGCTTTGACCATATAAGATTCTCTGCTTAATGAGCAGAATCTGCTTCCTAAATGCTTTAGAAAAAAATCAGGGGATTGATTCAAGTAAACAAGGGGTACGTATGATTCTATTTGATAATTTCAGTACCTAAGATAGACAACTAATTATAGTAAAGCCCTCAATTTAATGAGGGGAAAGGGATATATGTTAAAGCAGAAAGTTGATTAAAGCCAAATGAATTTTAGGTTTTATTTATTTATATCCTACCTTTATTATTTTTATAAATAACTCAAGGCCACAATACTATTTTCTCCTCCTAAATTCCCCACCACAACCCTGTGAGATGAGTTGGGCCAAGAGGGTGTGACTGGCCGAAAGTCACCCAGCTAGCTTTTTTCCTCATGCAGGACTAGAATTCACATTCTCCTAGCTTCTAGCCTGATGCCTTAACTACTATGATTAGGTGCATAAAGTGGAAATGAGATTTTATTCATATGCAGCATACAGTGGACAGACAAGATCTGTCATGCTAAGCACAGTCTATTATATTAAGGCTTTACTATATTCCTTGCTTAAAATGTAAAAATGTAGATATTATTACAACAGTATAAAGCTATATTTGCTGTAGACATGTTTAGAGGGTTTTTTTCCTTTCCTTATCAGATCCTCAATTTATTGTTCCTTTCTGTATTTTGTGCAAGGTTAAATATTGTAAAAATTAATAGAGAAAGAGATGTTGCTCTTCGATTTGGTAATATATTAGTTTGGTTGATCTTATAATGGTTTAGGGATTTCAGGTCTAACCTCTGTATACATTTGGCCTTCTGAATCATTCTTTTTGTTAATGAAAAGCAAGATACATTTGCTGACTAGGAGCACCCAGGTAGTAAATAATGTAAGACTGCTTGGTCATATACAAGTCTGCTTTAAACTACAAGGCATATTTACAGTAGAGAAGTAGCTAGATACTTCTCTACTGTATACCGTAGTACTGAATCAGGTGAATATTATGTTTCTCTAACCCTTGCTGAATTCAAAACGTAACTCCTATAAAAGTTAAGAAGCCCTGAATAGCTCTTTGAGGGTAGGATGTATATAAAACACAGAACACAATCTCCTACAGAAAGGTCTCATAACATAGATAATGCTATTCAGCTAGAATTCTTTGTAGCCTTAGAAACAGCATTTAAAAACCACAGGATGTGCCACAGAGAGCCAAGAAAACATAAGGGAGACCACAGACCACAGGAGCACACAATCAACCATCCCAAAGCAGAAGACAGAGCAGGCCTCAAAAACCTAAAGAAGGACCAAACGATCATCCTTCTCCCAGAAGACAAAGGCCAAACCATAGTTATCATGGACAGATCACAATACATACAAAAAGCCAAAGAATTTCTAGAAGACAAAGAAGCCTACATCCCAGTAAACACCAACTCAATGCAGAAACTAGACAACCAGATCTGGAAAATTCTTAACAAAATAACTAGGAAAGATAAAATAACAAAAAAAGAACAGTCGGAGATGAAAAGTTGTGGACCCACCCTCCTACACTTCTATCAATACCTAAAAACATACAAACCCAACATTGTTCAATTGCATTGTTACAAGTGTACCCAACACAGAACATAGCTAAAGGACTTACAAGGAACCTTGGGCATCTCATAGAGGGGTCCAAATATTCCATTAAGTGTTTTCAGAAAAATCAAAACCTAATAATAGAAAAGATCATTGTTTCATTCAATGTTTATATCCATAGACCCAGATCTAGTGAAAAAATCCGTAGCAGCAGTACACACAAGATAGCCTACATAACCAAGTACACTAACTTCAAAATACCCATAATCACGGACCTCATCAATCTCTGTCTCATCAACCTCTGACTCACTTTCAGTTTGATGGACGCAGATATCAATAAATCAGAGAAGCACCCATGGGATCACTAGTCTCAGAACCCACAGTACACACTGTAATGCAGTACGTAGAACCATAGCACTCCCATGCACATCACCAAAAATATGAATCTGGTATGTGGAAGACACTTTTGCCATATTAAAAAAGAAAACAGCTAGAGAAAACACATGAAGCAATAAACTACATCTTCAAAGGAATAAAATGCACAAGGGAAGAAGAAAATAACAAAACACTGTCCTTCCTGGATATCCTCATCAAAAGAGAAATGACAGCAAATTAGAAACACAAGTCTATCAAAAAAACCACCCACACTAACCAAGTGCTCCACTACCAAAGTAACAATCCAAACTCCCACAAGAGGAACTGCGTAAGAACATAATTCAGGCAAGCACAAACGTACTGCAACAACTCAGAACACTAGAAAAAAGGAAATAGACTCCCTAGACAATACCTTCCGACAAAAATGGATACTCATGCAGCTTTATCAGAAAGTGCATGACCACTCAACCCCTCAGCACAATCAACACCAGCTATGAAAATGGTAATACTGCTGTACATCAAAAACATCTCAGAAACAACTAAAGACCACATGGCATTACCATAACTCACAAACCAATTAAATCCCTCCAAAATAAAGTAAACCAAAATATCCAGTAACCCAAGAAGAAAAACAGGGAGTGATCTACAACATATAGTGTAAAGACTGCAACAGACACTATATGGGGCAGATAGACATAAAATTAGCAGAGCACATCCATGAATACCAACTAGCAGTCAAAAGATGGGATGAAAACTTTATTTCACAACATAGTTTCAAGTTAATCAAGAAACTATCAAAGAGAAAACAATGTTCCAACCAACTCTGACGGTAAATCCTGTATATAAATACTAATGGGCACCAAACTCCCCTCCCCTCTAGTACTGAAAGTGTTTTGTAGTAACAAAATGTGTGCAAGGAATCCACCAAGCTCAATGAGTACCAAGAACTCCATAAAACACTCCTCTTGAACAAAATGGCTCCATGTCAAATTTGAATGCCCCATATTCCTATAGGACAGGGCTGTCATGGCCTGCGGGCCAGATGCTTCACACACTGGCCATGCCCACGCCCAGTTTAGCAAAGGGGGGGGGAAGTGATATGTCACGTGATGCTGCTGTGACAGTGCGAGTTTGACATCCCTGTTTTAGGACAACATTCAAAATATTGAGTGTTCTGCCAAAAATACGATAAGTATTTTATAAAAAAGTATTTATGCCATAAAGCCATAAAAGCAGGTAAAATGGGGAAGCCATACTACTATAGTATACTAGTTTGTGTGCTCTTTATAGATAATGCTTGCTATATTTAGCTACATAAGTAACCCCAACTAAGGACAGATTTACTTCAATACAGCATTTGATTAGGAGCCGTGGTGGTGCAGTGATTAAGAATGCAGTATTGCAGACAAACTTGCCCACAGTCTGGATTTTGATCCTGATTTGCTCAAAGTTGACTCAGCCTTCCATCCTTCAGGTTGGTAAAATGAGGACCCAGAGTGTTGGGGACAATATGCTGACATTATAAACCAACCAGAGAGTGCTGTAAAACACTATGAGGCAGTATATAAGTCTAAGTGCTATTGCTGTGGCTATTGATATTAATATCCTGTAGGTTATCTAATATGTAATGCAGTGTTTGCATTTAATAGCCTATCTGAAAAGATAACACAGCATGTCAATGTTATCACTATATTCCAATATTGGATTCTAACTTCCCAATAAGAATGAATTGAAACCCCAGTGAACAGGCAAGCAAGTTTTTTTTAAATACAAATTAAATTTCAATCATTGAACATAAACTTAGCTGACTCTTATTATTATACCCTCTCCTGCCTTCAGTTACCTTCAACTAGTGGTGGCAAGTTTCTCCTTTTTTATTGACTAATGCACTTTAAGCCTCTGGCTGGCTTATTTAAAAAAAGTTTGTTCAATTATGAGATGGCAGTACATGCTAAAATGCTGAAACGAAGTGCCCTGTTTTGTCCTCAATAGAGAACAAAACTTCAGACCACTGGGGAGTTTTCCCCCTGAAGCTAAGAATTTCAAAGCATTCATTTGGAATGTAGAACATTTTGTATAGCTCTGCTTACAAATTATTGCACATACATATTTTCACATGACAACAGTACTTAAGCACTGTTACATTCACGAGCTTCTATATTTATTCACAACAGGAATGGGCAGATAGAAGAGATGCAGCCCTGCAAATAGCTACAAAGCTAGACTAATACCTTAACATCTGTGCTGTAATGGTCAAAAGATCCTAATCCTTTTCCTGTGTTGGTATGTCACGGAAGGAAGCAGCATATTCTTCTCCTTAGAAATAAATGATCCACATCACAAAGGGTTTTTTTAATTGTGCCTGCCTTTTTGTTTGAAAGATGATCAAACGGCGTTCACATTAGGTGAATGAAGGATGTGTGACTTTTCTGTAAGGACATATCCTTAAAATGACTGTGCAGTCTCCATTTGAACCACACATTCCACCTCTATCCACTGTACAGACACCAGTCAGAGTAACTAGCTTTTCATTCAGTGGGGTTGATATGGCCCAGTTCCCTCTAAGCTTTTTTTTAACAAAGAAAACAGCATTGTACCATCTGAATGAACTTCAAAGTGGCTGGAAGGGGCACTAAGGATTCCTGGCACTTGTCATTGTCTCCTAGATTGGCCAACATTTCCCTTCAGGTCTAATTACTTCCAAATGCTTCCAGCTGCTTTGAGGACACTTGGGAGGGAATGAGGGAAGAGAAAGGTAGGAAGACATTTCTGAGTGAAAAGAACAGAAGGTAACTAAAACAGCAAACAATGTGATATTTAATGTCAGTTAAAATGAGATGAAAATTGAATCCATAGAACAGTTTTGCCCACACACTCTACTATCATCTATAATACTTAAGAGTGGCTGGTCTAAAAATAATTACAAAGCAAATTCAGGTTACTATACAAAACGGCCTGTATCAATCACCCTATTCTTACTGAAATAATGTGGGTCTGTATACTTTTCAGTTAGTCCATCTCTGCATAAGAGCTTAGCGGGTATCTTATTTCTGCATCCTGTGTTGGAAGTTTTGTTTCCTTTGAACCAGTTACTCTTGACATCAGAGCTGGTTTTGGTCTTTCACATAATATCCTTTTGTATGCTATACTATTGTATAGTTGATAGTTGATATTCTGTGCTACATCTTCACATCCCCTCTATTCAAAGAATTGTACATATTAGCATGATATGTTTGGTTGAACAGTATGTGGCTTCTTTAAAAATAGAGACTTTTGTTTTGATACTTCAACTACATGCATTCTGCTTGATGCCAGATTCTAGATTTGCAAGGCAAAATCAGAAAATTAACAGCCCTAGTTCAAGAGTTTCCTGCTTTTTTGTCCCACTCTTTTTCAGTAAGAGGAAAGTTGTTGTTTTTTACTTTAAATTATAGGTGCAATTTCTCCTGGCCATCAGTTCTTCTGTAAGTTTCCATATATAATGTTGAATACCGGTTCCTCTGGAAGAACTTAATAAAACTGATGCTTACCAATGCAGAATGATCAATTTGCACAGAGGTGCTTCCGTTTCAAAATTTTGTTTTTGCAGGAGGACTATGCTTCTGAAAATTAGCTTAGCTTTAGATTGTTCTCAGCTTGAGACACACACATGGATCTTGTCACAAATTCATAAATTCTACTGAATGGTAGTTGAGAAGGCATAAAACTTTGTATTTATTAGATTTTTATCCCATTTTTATTACTTTACAAGTAACTCAAGGCAGTGAACACACACATATACATATGTATATATATTGTCCTATTTTCCCCACAACAGTTCTGTGAGACGGGTTGGTCTGAGAGAAAATAACTGACCTGAAGTCACACAGTCAACTTTCATGCCTAAGGCAGAACTAGAACTCCTGGTTTCTAGGCTAACACCTCTCCACCACTACCTAAAACTAATAGTGATTAAGACTGGAGGAGAACTCTGATTAATAAGATCTGTTGGAAAACTGGTTAAAAGTAATAGCACAATAATTCCAGAAAGTACTTTTGCTTCTCTCTGTAGGCAATTCAAATAACTTTCTTCTTGCTTGCTTTATCTTGTGCTTTCAAGAAGTGAAGAGGGAGCACCTCTATTCTGAGAAGGCAGGCTGGCCTGCACCTGTACGTTTACACAATTTATAGCTACCAGATTATTTGAAAGTGTGACAATCCTCTCACACCTATTCTATATTCCAAATAAAAGCATAAGTTGCTCAGCCTGTTAATATTTTATCAAAAATTATACTCTCATGCCAAACTTTACATTGCAATTTGTAATTTATATTTTTCCCAGGTTCTCAACATAATGTTCAGTCTCCCTTCCTGCTTTATTTTCATGACAGTTTACGAGATAAATTGGGCTATCAATTCACGTCATCACTCTCTTAACCAAGATCACTCAGTGACATTTTGTGGTTGAAAGTAATCTTAACTTAGTCTTCCAGCCCTCATTTGCAATGCAATGTTGCAGAAATAATCATTACAGTATTTTGGATTTATTCCTCCCCAAATGCTTTGAATTATACGTAGGCAGAAATGTAACACCCGTTTGCAGTTCTTTAAAACAGCTGTATGGTTTATCATGTGACAGCTACAGGATTCCAAGAAAAGATACATCCGCTTTTAAAAACTTGCATATAACTACATTTGCGTTATGATGCAGTTTCTTGGAATAAAATCTAAAACACTGAATTGCCTTAATTTGCCTTAAATAGTGATAAAGTTGTTGATGCCAGCCAGCATTCATGATTGACAAATGCTTCTCAGGCAGAGAATATAAATCCCTGTCTCAAGCAGGATCTTCTTGAGGAAATGATTCTTTAGCATGTAAGCAAACGAGAGAAAGGTTTTGTAGTTTTGAAAACTGCAGACAATTCTCACACAGCAGACAAGCAAAAGGGTGAAAATAAAAATAAAAATACATTCTGCTACTGAAGAAAATCAGAATTTGCAGAAAGAATTTTCCTGGTAACACATTGGCACAATTCCAAGGATCTTCTACAGAGGAAAAGAAATGTTAGGTAAGAATGTACTAATTTAGCTTTTTCTATCTGTGTTTATATAGAGACAATCAAATAATCAGTCTTAAAAATTCAACCTTTGTGCATTTTATGCAACTTATCCTTCACGTAAGACTTGCATCTAAATGAGAGCACATTAGAGTTGCATTGGTATCCGCTAAATCTTTTGTCCTGTATATGTTCGAGGCATTGCCTGATTGTAGCAGCCCTATATTTTTATTTTCTACACCACTATGGTTTTGCATACAGGTAGTCCTGTATTTACATGCAAAACCATAGACGTACAACAGTTTGCTCAGTGACTATTCAAAGTTACAACGGCACTGAAAAAAGTGACTGTTTTTGACTGTTATGATTGTTTGTTACACTTATGAGTATTGCAGCATCCCCATGGTCATGTGATCAAAATTTGGAAGCTTGGGGACTGGTTCATATTTATAATAGTTGCAGTGTTCCGGGGTCATGTAATCCACTTTTGTGACATGACAAAGAAAATGGGAGAAGTCTACTTCACTTAACAACCATGCTATAAACTTAACAAGTGTAGTGATTCACTTAACTATGGCAAAAAAAGGTCATAAAACGGGGCAAAACTTACTTTACAAATGTTTCACTTAATAATAGAAATGTTGGACTCAATTGTGGTCATACGTTGAGGACTACCCGCAGTTTAAAAAAATTAGGAGATCAACTTTCGTGAGATTGATTCATTTCTCCATGGATAGATGGGGCCAATCCTAGTGGCATTCCTGTTTCTCACCCAGGAGGCAGCTAAATAGTTTCTATCTGTTTTTTCTCTCTCTCTTTTAATTCAATAAGCATGCACATTTTTATTCCTCAATAAGGCATGCCAGTTGTAGAGAAAAGAGCAAGTATAAACATCCCCCTGAAAGTAAGGAGGTAACGGCGAAAACAATCACTACATCAAGGCAGGAGGCAGAGCTAGATTGTAGGACTGGATGTTTTCAGGGAGAGCTGATTTGAGTTCTCCAGCCTTACCCCTACAGATTCAGTGATGCTGCTACAAAAGCAATTGTAATTTTTTTATGTGTACCACAATTTAGTGAGACAGCTTGATCCAGCTGAAACAAAAGTACCAATTCCTTACAGCATACTTGTTGAATAACCCTAAAGATCACATTTAGGTCCCATTTAATCTGTTCTAGTCCTGCCTAGACTAGAATTGGAGTTCATCTTGGAAAAAAACCAAACAAGGACACTTTATTAATTCTAAGTGTATTCTAGAAAATGATTATATGCTGTAGAATTGATTGTAATGAATTCATAGTATGCATTAAGTTTCTTGAATACCTTCGCCATGAGTACAGAGCTTCCTTTGGCAGCGTCCTAGACAGAATTCAAGTTAAAGGTGTTATATGAAGAAACTGTGTTGGCCATTTGCTCTCCAGGAAATACAAAAAACAAGCCAAAAGAAAATGGAGCAAGCACTTTGAGCACTTTGTTTCAATACATCCAATAATATACCGTATGTAATAATCATGTCGAGGTTGTTAGTCAAATATCTTTTTCAATCAAAGTAAGTTTATAGGCTAAGAGTAAATAGGGCCTCTTGTCAATGCTTCAAGCCTTTGATTACTTTTGATTGCAATTATACTTCCAAACTTGATTATATGTGTAAATATAAAGCCAGTGTGAAAAACCCTTCTAGTACAGGATCTGTCTTGAGTTGGAGAAATCCAAATTCACATCCTCATTCACTCAAAATTCACTGGCTAAATTTAGGCTGGTTGATCACCTACTTCTTAACAGATAATATGGTTAATATAATACTTATATCACATGACACTTGTGTCAGAAGCATCTGCTTCCTAAAATAGTTTTGGATACATCAGCATCCCAGCTAATGTGTCTCCTTTGTCTTGGGAGTATCTAGTATTAGGTATACCAGAAAGCAACAGTAATTTCTTGTACAAAGCTAATATGTAAAAAAAACCCCCACTCTGGAGAACTCTTGTTGACCACTTTGGTTATTACCATTCTTTCTTTAAAGCTGACATGGCATCAGACTCAAACGTGTATCATTAATTACACACACATAGTATATAAATCTGGAATGGTAAATTTGCTACTTCAGTTGTTGCTAGTTCAGTACTTCAGTAGTTTGCTACTTCAGTTGTTGCAGATTACAGCTTCAACATGGCTGATGATCAGAGGTATTGATAGCTGTAAGCCAACATTCACAGGAGCACAGTTCTTCCTGGTTATGTTCCCTAAGTCCCTCTGAATTTAGTGGAGCTTGCTTCTGAGTTCCTTAAGATACAGTTACGCTTCTTTTAGGCCTGATCTTTCTTTCACAACAGAACCAGATTCATTAGGCTACGCCCTGCCTCCATGTGTAAGGTTTACTATTTCACAGCTTTCCCCCCCTCCCCTGCTGACAGAGGGGCTGGGTCTTGCATGATGTGGGATCCTCACACATGCTGTTTGTTATTCTGCCCCTTTCTGAACGTTTTTCTTTCGTCCTACAAAGAAGAGGCGGGGTGGGGAGGCCAAACAACTCTTTGAAGATACTTGACTTTCTATGATTAATTGCAACAAGCAGCCCACACAAGGGAGGGAGGTTATTTTTGATTTATTGACGTTTCTTTGTAAGAACAAATTTATAGCAGAGGGAAGCAGCTTCTTAGAGGAATATCAAATGGTTAAAAGGTTCCATGCACTCTTTGATGTCATGGCCCTGTGGAATGTGGGAAAGGATTGAAGGACAGGCACTGTTTATTCATAAAATAAAGATCGGGTACCTGCCGTTGGCACAGATTTGGGGCTAGGCTCCTGTTTAAGAACTTAAGACAACGCTCAGGCCTGGAGGTGACAAGAGCCCTTGATGTGGCCAAGCCTCCCAACCGTACTCACCCTTGCCACACACCTCTAGAAGGCGGCACCTGTTTTTCTCATTAGAAAAGTAAAGACATTACCTGACTATGAATGGGAATCAGAAGGGCAGGGCACAGTTTCAGATAGCCACCATCTGTTCCAGGAATTGTGTTACAAGAAACTCCCAACAAACCCACAGTTATTTTAGGCAACACTGACAGCCACTAAGCACCCCAAAAGAGATGGCAAACAGGGCTGAGGAGGAAGTCAGCACATTTTGTAGGAAATTCCATATTACAAGTCTGTGGTTCATTTTGCTTCTGAGTTCAGCAAGATCTTCTTAGTAACAGGAATGCAGCTTTTTCACTCATTGGGTTTCTAGAAATCCAGAAGCTGTGGAAATTAAGAATTTCAACATAAATAACAGATTTGCCCCAAATTAATTAACAAATCTCAGTTCTATTTGCCCAGTGAGGATATTACCAGTTAAACATCTCCCTGTAAAAGGAAATTAAGATGCTTTTGCCCATATCCTTATCCTATGAATTATGGAATTTGAGCTGTTGTACATACCAGCTGTGGCAAGATTTTTTCCACGTGTTCCACTTCCACCCTAGTTACATCTTCAGTCTGAGCTTGCCGTGCTGCTCGTGCTGCTGCTTCTGCAAAAGACACAAACATGGCAAGCAAAAATAAGTACATGGGACATTGAGAAGGATGGCAAAGATGGCATGTAGAAAAGGTTTCTCTTAATAGAAAAGGGTATTATGTTTGTGATCCTTTTTCCTATCATTATTATAAAAACAGAAAATTATTAGAGAGCAAGCATGTGCCCTCTTTATATGTATACTTGACACATGACTAGATAATTCATAAGAGGCAGAGAGATCCTAAGTAGTAACTCACGAATTCAAATTTCTAGGAAATTTATTTTTCATTAGCATGCATACTTTTTAAGCAGTTAATATTAAGATCAGAAATCAATTCTGGCATCGGAATTTTAAAAAATGAGATTTATGAGTGCTACACTTGCTTCTGCTAAAAACATCAAGGGATGAATAAGAAGTCTGGAACTTCATTGTACAAGAAAAAGTTAAGGTTCCACAGGCCCTGTCCCACCCCTCTATGACTCCGTATAGTTTAATTACCTTGAACAAATACTTTAAGCATTTCAGCCATCAGCAACACAGCATCACCACTGGCTGAAAGAGAAGGAAAGTTCCTATGAAACCATGTCTAAGCGTCACCATTCCCCGCACTCACTCACATGCACATGCAACCTCAGAACCCATACGCCACAGCTATTTTTCAGTTATTTCTCATGTTCCAGGGCACGGTCTTGCCACAGAAACCTTTGGGAAGATGTCCAGCAGCAGTTGGCCTCTTGATGGAGGCAGAAGGGGAAGCAATTACCTCGCGTTTTGTCATCTTTGAAGTGGAGCTGGAGCAGTTTGTTCACGGTCTCCTGCACAGAAAGGGACTCAGTCAAGAAGTGTTAAAGGAGAAAAAGTGAATCTCTTTATCTTTCCAGTTCAAAAAGCTACTCGGTAAGTAATGTAATATATTTTAGGTCAGCTTCTGTTGGCATAGGAATACATCAAAAGAAACTGACCAAATATATTACCAGGTTTACATCTTACTTTGAGAGCAAGAGGGAATAGACTATTGAAGCCTTCATACCCACACAGTATGAAGGTCCCATCATCCACCCTTCTTCTAGCTGCTTGGACCAAACAGTCATTACTTAACAGTATATCTTCCATCCATTTCTACCAGCCATCCCACCTGTTTACAATTACTTATTTCTTGCTTTTTTTTATTTTTTCCTTCTAAGCTTTCTGGAAATGGTAGAAAACCAGTAAAGTACATTATTAGGCATTTTCCATTATTCCTACCAACAGAGGTGGTTTCTTGGGGAGGGGTGTAAAGGCATACAAAAGAGGTTTCTTTTATCTCAGTAAATAGGAAAATGTTTAGAAGAAAATAGAGCTAAATGTATTAAATGACCTTTAGCTGATTATAGTCAAGTATCATATAACCAATATCTTAATCTGTACACCTTGGGGGAAAACGTCTTGTAGTTTAAAAACAAAACAACACTCCTTTATCTTTGTTTTCTATTATTAGAACAAACAATGCAACTTCAAAAATAATATGATATATTGTTAATGTTCTCTAACCAACATTTATATTTACTATTATGTTAGTTAAAACTGGCTGCAACCCACTGGTTTGGCTGGGACAACTATTTTGTTTGTCATCTTCAAGAGCTATCTCCCATTAAAGGAGCATTTGTCTCAACATCAAAGCTATTGGACTTTATGCACTTTTGTACATTGTCTAAAGAACTTTTAAGTACTTAATGCAGTAAATCTGTAGATACATCTACCAGGTAATGAATTCAATGGACTTTCTCTTAGGTAAGGGTATGTAAAAGTATATCTTTCCTGGGTTTACAAATTTCATAGCCATTCCTTTGTGTTAAAAACCCATACCATTTCTGAATTTTCAGCTCTAAACCAATAAATTACTGATTAATCTAGAAAGTAAGGTCATAAGTATCAAATATTTTTTAGGTTGGGGTTTTAAGTGGTTGGGGTTTTAAGTGATACAATATCAAAGTCAGTGCATCAAAACTCAGAAATTCTAGCAATTCTGCATTCTACATAACCTAAAACCTAAAAGTACATAGCATTCTACATAACCTAAAAGTACATAGCAAAAAGACACAAAATCTAAAAGAAAACAAAAGTGATGAAAATATTATGATTTCTTTGGAGACTTCATTAATTTGTATTTAATAAGACAAGCTGCATTTTTATTCCAAAACTGAAAAGTGAAAGGTGAGCCAGAACACTACAGTTTAGTAATTGCAATTCCAGCAACCAAACAAACTGGTATATAAATTCATGTATGATATATAGCAACCATTTTAAACAGAAATAGATACTAAAACTTTACATGTGATGGACATGGATTACCCGGTTAATTAAGTACTCTTACTCGGTTTACCAATTAATCAACCTCACCCCAAAAATTCTTGTTTAGAAGCTCAACACACTGATGAAAATAATTCCATGAACTGGTCTTCTGGGGGAAAAAATGGTGAATTGAAGATGAATGCGCGAAAAGCAGGGTAGAATGAAGAGCTGTCAAATAGACCAGTTTTTTGTAATTCCTCTTCAGACAAGAAGAAGATTTTAGAGTGCCCACAAGTGCTCCAGACAGTTGCCCTCTGCAGATCATTGGTGACTTTAGAGCTCTGAGAGATGGGGGAATAACCATCTTGATCAAACCACAGTCAGCACCTTTGAAACAACAGTGAGTTCATGCACTTCCTTTTTAATCACTTTTGGAAATTTCTTAACAGTTTTTCAACTGTTAGAAACCTTTGGATCAATATGTTTTATAGAACTGAAGAGGTTTCCTTCAATCCTTACCGAAAGAAGTTATTAAGGACAAAAATTAAGAAATAAATAGTAAAAGAGTGATTACATTTTTGATTTTAAAAATTTCAAATGGCTATGGGTCCAGATAAATTTGAAATAACATTTTAGAGTTAATTATAAAGAACCATTCTGACAGGAAAATATAATTTTGAACTCTTTAAAAAATGAAAAAGACAAAATTGGGCATTAAAGGAAAATAGATGAAACATTACAATTATAGAAGAACTCTCACACTCGACTTACAAATACAGACTGAAGCAGAATATTTTAACATTGGACATACTAAAATATTTTTGAACAATGAACCTAGAAGTTAACTTTAAGAGTGTCCGCCTCTACAGATACACTATGTTTAAAAAATGCTATGGAAGAGGTTTTACCTGACATGATTGAGACTGATTTGAAAATGGATTTAAAAATGATAGGCTATACAAATAACATGGAAAAAGATGTTACACTGGATATACAAAAGATGCTGATGTTTTAATAATTAAAAGGATTATACAAATAACAAACTGTGTGACATTGATAATTTTCCTATGCTAGATTTACAAAAGAGGCATGTTAAAGTTCTGCAGAATTTTTGGGGAAGGGCAAGTATTGAAAAGAAATCAAGTTCTGAGTCATTGTTTGAAAGGAGTAGACATCAAGATTGATAGAAGAAAAAGGAAGGAATATAATTGAGCTATAAAACTGGGCTAATTAAAATGCATTCAGTTAGGCTCTTGAAGTAATTTTTTTTTAAAATACATCTTTTGTGCAAAAGAAGCAGACACATTTGTATTCTACTGCAGGCTTTATTAGGAAACAAAATAGGAAATGGACGAAGCTCTAGTGCTATCTGCTGTGTCAGTCTAGAACTGCTCCAAAGAATTTCATTGATTCAACACCTAACATTTGCCTGAAGAAACATCAAATGATACATTTTTTATTTATTTATTTTTTATTTATTTATTTTCACATTTATATACCGCCCCATTCCAAAGACTCGGGGCGGTTTACAGCTTATAA
>JANHFL010010189.1:0-14997 GCA_032468155.1 Oxyrhabdium leporinum | reverse complement strand
TATAAGCAATACTCTTACATCAGTATATTAATCCAATATACCTCAGAATATTGCCCCCACAATCCGGGTCCTCATTTGTGTGTCTTTTAAAATGCATTTTGGGAAAACGATAGTTATTAATATACAGCTTCAGTAGTTGGGTGAAACATTATTCAGTACTGAGATAGCATTTTACTCCAAAGTGAATTCAACTTCTATATGTTTCCCGGCTTCTTTTAGCAGTCCGTCCCCACCTTTATTACTTTGCTATCCTGACCATACTGCCCTATTAGACCTTCCCTAATCCAGATAATCCATTTTATCTTCCATTACTAAATGTTTAAGCAAACGACTATCCTCAGGATATATGACCCTGGACACTCTTTTTAAATCACAATTTAAATTTTCCTTTGATTTTTATGGACATTTCAGTTTTAATATTGTGATCATCTCTCTCAGTTCAACAGTATACTTTATCCATCTTTTATTAAATCCCAAGTATTATTCAAAGTTAAGTCTGGGGCGGTTTCTTTTCTAATCAAAGTTGTCACCGGTTTTGAACATAATAATTTATGTCTAATTACCTGTTCGTAACATAGGCATGCTCTTATCCATGCAACAAAGATAGTTCCAAGATACAACGCTCGGTATAAGGTTATGTACTCCTATCCTAACGGGGTAACAACTAACAGAAGTGCGTTTGCCTTCGCGTTATAATGTTGTAAAGCTAGTGCAAATACACTATGATGAATAAACAGTCCTAGATTTCGTAATAATACAAATAATAAACATTTATTAAACTTGTCCCGTAGACGGTATTAGGGGCGGCAAAAGAAGATATCATCTCCGTCGCCCCCCAGTCCAGGATACCAGAGACTCGGTTTCATGTTATAGCCCAACTTAAATCCATTTCTAGCTCGTACTTTTTATAGGCGCCGCCTTCATCATCTTTATCTGGTGGGCATTTCCTCCAAAAGTCCTCTAATTTTTGCTTTTCAGCCATCGGGACCTCCATTTCTTCTCCGCCCACCAACTCGACCAATTCCTATTAACATAGACTCCATTCCCAGGCTGCCGACGGACCGGTCTGTTCCTGCCTCCGTTCAAGCTGCAGCCTCCGTCCTGCCGGACGGCCAAATCCCCGAGCCTTAAAAACTCTTCTACTGTTGCAGCAACACTTTTGGCGCTTCATCCGGCCCCTGGGCTCTGCATGGTAAGCCTGCGGCCATTCCCTCGTTACATCTCCCGTTACATCCTGGTACGGCCAAAACTTCGAATTGTCGGCGCCTTTTCCCCTTTTCCTTTCTCACCCATCTTAAACCCTAACCCAAGCCGAATTCTTCCTCTCCCCCCCCCCTCCTTTGTTTGTTGCTTCTCTCGGCCTATTTCCCTAACCTTTTTGAAGCCTCCCGCGCGCTCTTCCCTCGTCTCCATTTCACACGGCGTTCAGAACATCGCGTGGCATGTTGGGAAATGTAGTTTCTGCAGTCCCATCCTCAACCGTTTACTTCCGGAGAAGAACGGGGCCGTCAGCCTCTTCTAAGAAAGAGGCATGCTGGGAAGCGTAGTTGATTTTTTTATTTATTTTTTGCTCCTCCCGCCCTTCAGTCTCTGTAAAGCTGCTGATCTGAAAAGAGGCGGGAGGCTTAAGCTAGAAGTTTCGTTTTAGGAAAGAAAAGCAAGCTGAGCCGGGGTCGGTGCCCGAGAGCATCGAGTCGGGCTCTGAGAATGGAGGAAATAGGGAAAGAAGGGGGAGCGATCACAATAGGAGAGTCTTGATTACAGTAAGTCGTCCAGAGAGACCGTCCTTGCCAGTGGCAGGGCGCCAAGGCGTCCTGCTTTGTGAGTGCGTTTCTCAGCTTCTCATCGACGCTTGCTTAGCGGTTCCGCTTCCTCAGCCTTTTGCTCACCAGCCCCGGTTTTCGGAAAAGAAGTGAGGGTGGCCTGCGGGTGGACGTTGCGTCGACCCTGTTGCATCATAGTCCCACACTTTAGTTCTTTGCTTGTGGGACTTCCATCCGAGAAAATAGGTGGATTCACATGTGAACAAGCGGTGATTTAGGACCGAGATCTATGTCTGGAGAGCCATAATATATTGAACTCCTAGGACTTACTAATAGATACAGAACTGTTTGCAACTCAACTCCGTTGAATTCACTACTGTAATCTAGCTAAAAGAAATGTGGCTTGGCGTTCTGGATTCTTACTTTCTAAAGGCAATTCTGCTAGGACTTGAGTACAGTAAACCTGTTTAGGATCTCGGTTTAAATCTAAAATAATTTAGAAGTCCCTTTAAGTGGTTACACATCAACAAGTTATCTTTAATAGTTGATGTTTCCTTTCTCTTCTTTTTCTTTTCCATCATTCTTAGCCTTCTGTTTGTTTAATTTTTCCACTTGTTAGTATTTAAAGAGAGATGAACATGAGTTTAGGGTTTACCAAAAACTTTTAGAAATAAATAATTGCTGGGATGTTTTTGAATAAAATGTAGGAGGACTAGGGAGTTGTATGCATTAAATATTTTCACGCATTTTTAATTCCCATTTTAAAAGATATTGTATTACATTGTATCAAGCGAAACAAAGTATTTCTAGACAAGATTCCACAGGCTTCAAAACTATGACTTTATTACATGATGATTTAAGAACCAGTTCAGTTTGGAGTGGGTGAAATATACTCTTAAATTGTTTCAGTGTTTGGGCTGTGAGAGTAAATTCAGTTTCTGAATGACAAATACATGAGTGTCAGTTCATTTACTTTGAAATAATTTAAAGTATATGGATTATTACTGTCTGGAATACAGAAACACAAAGTGCCTATTATAATTATACATTGTATGCTATATTACCTTCTCATAGACCACAACATCATAATGGCAACTGGGTGATTCTAAAACAAATATCTGGGGAGAGAGGCATCAACTTGGCGCCTTTGTGCAAAACTTTGGCTCCATCCTTTCATTTTAAATTAAATTAAAACATTAACTTGTTGACACACAAAGAATAGACAAACTTGCCAGATGTCGTATGTTTTGAGAATGTGCAATCCAGATTTTAACAATAAAACCCACACACTGAGTTTCAAGGAATTATGTACAAAAACAACACACACACACACACACACACACACACACACACACACACACACACACACGTTGGGCTGCAGATGTGTTTATGGTAATGAGTGGCCTCTTAACTCCACAGAAGATACAACTTCAAAGAATGCAATTGGTATATTTTATCTCAAAACACAGTTGTGCCATAAAACAAGCACTAAATGTATTATTTATTTCATTGGATCATTTTTATTTTTCTACCAAAACAGGATCTTAGCATATGTGGTAACTGATATCTTTGCTCTTGACCTTTTTATTGAAGAAATATACTCCCTATAGTATGAATAACTCAGTAAATCTATTGTTCTTCGGTAGAGAGAAATGCCAAAGAAATAATTAAAATGCCTCTGAACTACAGTTCCCAGCATGCCCTATTTCCCAGGTAGTAAGATGTAGAAGATAAGACATTTAACTACAGTTCCCAACATGCTGCAGTCTCCTTAGTTACAAAAATAGGCATTGACAGTTGAAGGGTGAGGCTTTACTTCTAGCAACCCTCAGCAAGCTTTTGAAGCACGTTTGATTGTTTGTCTCAAGGCTTCTAGTAACAGAGGTATAAGCCGAGGAATCTGGTTTCAACGTTTGGAGATTACTTAAACTAGGTTCAAATAAGATCACTAAGCAAAATGTGCTCTGGCAATAACCTGCAGTTGTTGTTGTCCACCAGGCTACCAGCTGCTGCCTTTTGATCTTGCCATCAGTCTTAACCCCTTATCTACATGGGGGAATAAGTGAAGCTGTTGCCTGCTATAGAGATGGATGCCTTCCGACAGTCTTATACTAGGCTGTGCAAAGAGAGCGGTGCTGAGCCTCAAGAGAGTATCCTGCCACACTTGGAGGAAGCAACAGGGAGAAACCGCTTGGATTTGGCCACGCAGAGCCTTTCTATAGATAGCTGCGGAATCCTTGGCAAGCTCTTGCAGGATGACCTCCAGTTCACTGAGCTCATACTGAATGATTGCATGCTGAGTGAAGAAGGTGGGACCTCCTCTGTCCACAAGGCAATTCTTTATTTCTCTCCTGTCCTGAAAACTTATTGGAGTTCATAGCACTTCCATTGTGTTGCTTGATGTTAACTTCACTTTGTAATCAAACACTCTGTGTTAACAATTTGCCTAGACAGGTCATCTCTAAAATGGAGATCAGTCATAAAATTGGGACAAGGACATATGGTGATACATACCTTTCCAAAGGACAGGAGGAGAGAGAAGTGTTAGAGTGTTCAAGAATATATTCTCATGATCAGCCAAAGTAAATCTATACATTGTTTAATAATATGACAGTGGGTTCACATGTCACATCAAGCATGAACTCACCCACTCTGGTTTACTCAATAAATCATGGTTAAACAAAACAAGATTCAGTACAAGGTATGAATGTGGGTTTGTTTGTTTTTTATTGGGAAACTTGCTAACATTTTCAGATATGAGTCTTTTTCCTTGTAGGGGCTAAGCTGCTATTACATGGACTTTGTTCCAATACAGTTGTGAAGTTCTTAAATCTGAAGGTGAGTGTGCTGCACCTTAATCATAGGGTAGCAAAATGTCTAGGATGCTTTTGCTTTGGGGAATAATAGCAGGGTGAACTTAAAATAGTCAAAAGCTTTCTGAGGCAAATCATATAACGAGTCTATAGGGTATGTTAAGAAACCTGTTGGTTTTAGAATAGCAGTTGAAGATAAGCAATTTTTGAATAATTAAATAAGAATATAAAATGCACAAATAGAATAAAGGTTAAAAAAAGAAAGCACTTCTGGTAAATTGTTTTTCAGCTGTTCAGTTTTTAAGCATATTTATATTTCCCAATCCTTACTAGATAATTTGCTATTAGAGATTATAATAGCATTATTAAATTTATTATTAACTGACTATATTATCACACTCATACTGGTAAGTATATGCATACATATTCGTGATTCAGATTTACATAAATTTTCACACCATAGTTTCTTTCCAAATCAATACTGAGAAGTTACTGATAAAATTTCTATGCTACCTTTCAATTTATACAGAAAATGATGGTAGAATCATAAAGATAACGTGGAACCATTAAATGTAAAACATAGAAATGGACATGAATTCGTGAATTCTGTGGTGAGAAGTGCAAACAATGCAAATGAGCATGAATTAACAAGTGTGAAGAGGAGACAGTCAAGTGTGTTGAATTTTCAGAGTTCTATGGATGAAGCCATGGTTCTGTTTAATGTCTGGATGTATCCATGTTTTGAGTAATGGAGAGCCTAACTAGGTTTGGTTTCTTTTAGGGAAACAATATGCGAACTGTTGGGGCTGAAGCTCTGGGAAAGCTCCTCAGGCAAAACAAAACTATCCAGAGGTGAGCAATCATAGGGATATGGTGTATGTGTCTCTCAAGCTGTGCACACCCAATTGGTTCAGATTGTCAGAGGAGGTTTCTTATATTTGCATTATGTCTGCTTGGGAGAGGACTCAGGGTTCCCATTTCAACAACAACCTATGTCTTCTATGCATCAGCCTCTATTAATTGCCTCCTTCTTCCCAAGGCTCACTTTGGAGTGGAACAATCTAGGTGTATGGGAAGAAAGCTTCACTATCTTCTGTGAAGGGCTTGGTGCAAACCACCATCTCCAGATGTTGGATCTGCGCAATAATCAAATCAACCATCAGGGAGCAGGAGAATTGGCCATGGCACTGAAAGCCAATTCTAGTTTACAAGAACTCGGTAAGCCTGGCCTTTTTAAAAATGGAGGGTAACTCCCATCCCTCCCCCTTTGACAACCAAGACCATTTTACTGGGACATAAAGACTGCTAATTGTTTTTTATGCTTGGTTTATTAAGAATTTTAATTATAGTAAAATCTGATGTAAATTAAACTTAAAGAAAAAAAATAGGAGTAAAAAGTATGGGATATCTCTTCATCAAATATTCCATCTCTTATGTATAAACAAATCCATAAAACTTCATGTTTTTAGTCCTGGTGTCAATAGACATCCATAAAAGGTTGCCAAAAGGAACGATGTATCTTGTTATAACCTTGATCAAATAACCAGCTTTATATTCCTTCCTTTTATTTCTAACAGTTTAGTTCATTCAGATATTGTCATAGGATTTAATTTCTCTTCATTTCTTCTTTGTGCCATTCTTCAAGGTTTTTACAAGCCGCTTTTGTAAATCCAGTAGGAAACAAATAGTCCGGTCGCTCCCTGGGTTTATCATTTATATTTCCCTTTTAAATTTTAAAACTTCATCCAATTTATTTTGTAGATCCAATGAAACATCCTTTTCTTAGTCATTCTCTTCGCCTGTCAGTTGTAAATCCAATTTCCTCTCTTCTCGTCAGATAAAATTTGTTCCACATCTATCATTTATTCAATAACATCTTTTGGACATAGTCTACCAATAGAAGCAGACATCATTACTGACATTGTTGATATTGTGGCTATTGTTTTTTGATTCCATTCTTCAAAAGTCTCCATCACGGTTTTAAAAATTTGTAGTGTTGTGGTTTTTTTTAAAAAAAAACACCTTTAAAAATTTACAGCATAGTAGTGAGCAAGATGGCTAATCCCATTGTCTTGTAACTGGACAAAACTGCTGTCCTGCAATCTCCTTACAAGGAGCAGCAGTCTAGAACACTTCTGGGCAATCTCCTATCCTATCCTTATCTAGAGAGATAATAAGGAACCAGTCTGCTCACTGGTTCCTTGTTTTTTGCAACAGATATCTGTTCTACCTTTGCAGAGCCATCTTCAGTTCACCATACCTCTGCTGGGAGTCTGGAAATAATTGCTGCTAATTTGAAAATTGCATGAATTATTTATAAGCTAGATGGAGATTTTTATTGAATATGGGCTGATATTTATACAATGAATGAAGTATTTCAGCTTGTACTGCAGTACATCTGTTCAAAAGTAGATACTTTTGCACGTAGTCTATCAAGTAAGGGGGGAAAAATACCAGAAATGTCCAATGGTAGGCACAACTTGAGAGGCCTGTTCTGGACAATTTGATAGAGAACTATCAAAAGTTAAGCCATACTGATTGACTTGCTGCTGCCTTCCTAAGCAGTGCTTAATAATGAATTCCTCAGCACCCTTTGAGAAATAGTGTTTAGAGTTCATTCTGGTAAAAGTCGACGGGTTTCAACTAGTGATGTACCAGTTTGGAAATGCAAGACTTGGCATGAATGTTTTCTTCTTGCTTAGATCTGCGCTGGAATAACATTGGGCTCTTGGGGGGCCGGGCACTTCTGAACTGTCTTCATAGCAACCGGACAGTGCGGCAGCTCGAATTAGCTGGGAACAATGTACCAAATGATATCCTGAAGGCTGTGGGTAAGCAATTGTGCCAGCTTTCTACTTGATAAAAGATTAATTAGATTCAACTCTGACTACAGATTGTTCTACTGTGTGCCTCCTGTCTTTACGGCTAGAGGGCTAAAGAATTACCATACTATGTGAAAACCTAGACTTTTTCAGAATTTTCAGAGACATTTCTAACACTGGATTTAGAGATCTACTCTGGAAATGGGCAAGGAGTGGACAATAGTCGTCTAAAGTCATCCAGCTTGAGGGGTTTTAAAAATATTGTAATGATAAATTACATATTCTAACAATGGGTGGATATTAGATGGGTGTATACAGGCATATAATCTTCTGACCTTTGAGGGAGGTACTTTACAAAGGAAATCGATTGTTTTGACAATGTGGGTGGCCTCCAGACTGATAGCTAATTATTAATTATTTTTACGGGGGGAAATGCTGGTCTATGCAGAATCTTTGTGAGATCCAGTAGTGGTGATGATGTATTTTCTGCAGGATCACAAATAATAACATCTGAATACACCTGCAAACTTGTTGAATGAAGGAAGAATTAACTTTATTTCATGTTTCTTTACGGTTCAGATCAAGCAATGGAACATAACCAAGAGCGTCAGAATATTCTCTCCAAAAATCGTAACATGACAAAAATTCTCAGCAAAGAGGTGATGTGCTTGAAAGAAGAGAAAGCTAAACAGGTTGGTTGATCAGAAGTAATTAACAATTGTGGCAGGTGATGGAGCTTGAACTTACATTTTTCTCAACTATCAAAACTGTCTAAATTACTTTAAGCCAGTTAGTGACGGAAATCGCCCAAAGCCTTGGATTTGTTTTGCCATGATTTATTGAATAAGGAACCGTTGACTGGGATCACACATCAGCAGCCCAAATCAAACAAACTACTTTATAATTTAGTGCCATATGCGAGCCCAGGCATCTCTCAAGCTAGCCTTTATGTTGTGAGATTAAAAGGGGATAAAACTATTTAGAGTGCTCTGATCTCCCTAGAAGAAGAAAAAAGAGTAGTTTCTTCCCCTCTGGAAGATGACTTTGAAAACTTTCAGCCAGATTTATTTTTCACTCAATAAAGTGGCTAGCTACTTACAAGTAGAGTAGGTTTGGCTACCAAATGTTTGCAATTCGAAAGAATGTTAAATCTGTTTTACAGTTCCTGGATCTAATGGACACCATTGACAAGCAGAGAGAGGAAATAAACCGGAGCAACAAGTAAGCACATTAAGAGACATGTAGAGCTGAGCATTGTATTGTCATCAACGATTTTTCTGGTGGATGTCTTCCATCAGCAATTTTGTGTAGATGTTACAAAGGAGTGGAGAGAGAAGAAATCCTCAAGGTATTCCACAAAGTAGACTTTTCTGAGCAGGTCTCTCCTGTTACTCCTATCAATAGGATTACTCCTATTAATCCCTCAGGAAAGAGAAAACTACTGCAAAACAATGCCCCTCCACTCCAATCCAGTAGCAGTAGTCCAAAAGGACACCATGATCAGTAGAATCAAAAACCATTGAGAAGTTAGAGAAAACCAGTTGAGTTGATCCTGGTCTTTCATTCCCCAGCCTGCTATTCTGAGGATTGAAGTCTACACATCTTCAAGTTCCAAAGTGGAGAAACACCAAGTTAGAGGATTCAGCCCTTCTTTCTCTCCTTGAGATACAGACAAGAAGTAAAATGAACTTTAAAGATATATCCATTTCTATAGGAATAACAACTTTTTTGAACCACATGTTTTCATCTGGACTTAACCACTTAGAGTCCAGAAAATGTCAACCATCTCTTCCACACTGTTTGGTGAGATGATAAAGCCCCCTGTTCCAAACATGGTCCTATCATTCTTGCTCTTTTTTTTTAATGGACAGAAGTTTGTATTTTTCTAGCCAAGGTAGGAACTGGAGAGTAATTGATTTTGTATACACAACAGAGGGCATCCCTTCCTTATGAAGATGTGAATTGGGAATGCCTGAGTTGTTGGATTGACAGGTTATAAATGCCTTGGCCTATGGCCTGCACAATCAGAACTTCCCCAGATCATATTTATTTAGAATGTTTCATAATTTTCCCAATTTATCCCTGAATCTCTAATTATCATTATTCCTTGGAATATAATATGCAACCATTAACCCCTATAAATTTCTACTTTCATTCACACCCATAACCATTTGGATGAAAACAGTTCATATCTGAGGACATTGTATTCTTTTTCTTCATAATTAAACATGCCCTTTGACATGCATACATATAGACATAGACATCCATAGAAATATTTGTAGCTCATCATTGACCTGTGAGTTCTTGATTCTTTCTGAATTTCATTTTTTTCTTTCAAGAAAACAATTAAGCTCAGTGATCACCAAAAATCCCATAGTATAGTCATCAATTGTACTGCATAAGATCAGACCATGTTCATTCAGATTCTTCCCCTTTGTCTTAATATAACCAATATAAAACTCTTTTTTCATTTTGTTGCATTGATTAATTCTTCTCTTTATTACTTGTTCTTCTTATATTCTAACTCAAAATTTCTACAAGCTCTGGTGTTACTAGAGGAGCACATAATATTTACCTCATCATGGCTTCTCTTAATTGACTTTGACATAGCATGTTTTAAGAAAGGGAGAAAATGTAGCCCAGTTCACCAGCCTTATGGTTGGTTACCTGTTCCACATTCACCTGTCCCCACAGTAACTTTCATTTCACTTTTCTCATACTTGGGGCAGTATTTTACAAGAGCCACCAAGGCCATTCTCCCCCCCCCCTCCTCCCAGGTATGGTCATGTTATTCTGTGCAGCCATTTGGAATTGATCTACTGCAGGGCTGTCAAATTTCATTGAGGACCACATCAAGGTTGTATTTGATCTCGGGGGGCTGGGGTGGGCATGGCCAGCTCAACGTCACTCATGTCGGGGGCGGCTGTGATAGCCTCCTGCAACCCTCTGCTAGTGAAAACAGCTGGAAAGGGCCGCGGGCTCTGTTTTCTCTGGCAGAGGTACCACAGGCCGGTCCTTCGCTGTTTCCAGGGTGGTCCCATGGGCCACATCTAAGAACCCCTGGGCCAGATCCGGTCCATGGGCCTTGAGTTTGACACCCCTGATCTGCTGTATATTCCATCAGTTAAGAGGCACCTGCAGGGAACATAATTTTAATATCCTTCTTCCCATTTCAATATACTTTTGGCCTTTCCAACTTGCATCTAACCAGAGCATACATATGTCAGAACCACTTTGATTATGGCCTTGTGACCTTGTCTTCATCTCATCTTCAACCCAGACCTGAAGACAGCCATCCACAGAAGTCTTGGTAACAAAATAGCATTTCTCCCCTAAGCAAGCAAGCAACAAGCTGTGGGAATTTTATTGTGGGTGCTGTGTGGTGTCCTTCAACCACCATCATGTCAGTGATGCTATCACACATACCTTTTTGCCATTTCTGGATGGGGCATATGTGCCTTCTTCCCTCTGGTCCTTAGGCACCATCTTCCAGGATTGTTCTGCTTTGGCAAGCAGAAAAGACTAGGTATTTTAAAGGAAGCTCTTCCAATTTACTCCAGTTCTGAGCTGATTAATGGGGAAAGAGCAGGGCAGCTGGTGATGAAGAGGGATTTTCTCTCTTCCTCCCAATCATAGTGGTGACTGAGCCTAAGCAGGGAAACAGGAGTTTTGCTGCACTGCACAACCCCTCTTCTGTACCGCACAGTAAGACTTTCTGAAAGGATTTGAAAAATCACTAAACCTGATTTAAAAGTAGCAAGTGATAGTCAAGATACAGTGGGACAAGGCCCTCCTGATATCCCTGCATCCTCCCTGCTCCACATTACACATTTTTTAGGCCAGGAGTGTCCAACCTTGGCAACTTTAAGACTTGTAGACTTCAATTCCGGAATTTCCCAGCCAGCTGTGAGTTTTGACAAAAGATAATAATAATTTATTCAATTTATATACCGCCCCTATTCCGCAGATTAAACCTACCAACAGCCATCTCCCTAACCTTGTCTTTTCTGTAGCCCGTCTCAGATTAAAAAGAATCATTGATGTATGTTTTTCACTCAGCTGGTGACATTTGATAGGGGAAGGAAGCAAGCACATACATAGTAAATAAGGACGTCATTGTTTGGCAGCTACCTGACAGAAACCAGCCATCAATACACCATCCTGCTCACTCAGGATGAGGGGAAAGCACTCTATATAAACCACAGAGAGCAGTTTTTACCAGTACTGGCTCATATTTTGCCACCTTCTCTTGTCAGGACAAACTTTTAGTGCAAACACTACACAAGGAATGTTCCCTTATGCACGGATATCTCCCTCTGCTCTCCTTGCAGGGTATCGACAGCACGAGTTGGGCGCCTACAAGAGGCCCTGAATGAGCGCTATTCGGTGATGAATTCCCTAAAAGCAAAGTACGGAGAACAGCTTTGCAATGTGGTTGGAGAAACCTGGCTAATATTGTTGATGACAGTCCTAACTCAGATTTGATTCTGAATCGGAACGGTCCAGGTGGCACTCTACTACATGATTCAAATGAAAGGAAAATTGTGGAACTAGAGGAGGGAACAGGGATGAAGTCAGAACAATTGACTGAGTAGCCCAATGGCAAAATTCAGTAATTGTATAAAGGAGAAGTAGAATTATTCACCCATAATCCTAAATACAAATATAAAATAATATACAAAAGTGGGGGCAGGGGGAAATGGGGAATGTATTCAGTCATTGTAAACATGGGTGACAGAATTTAAGAAGAGGGTAGAAAAAAGTCAGGCTCCTGTTATGCATGCTGGAGATAATTTTTCAAATACTTGTAGTATACTTGTTGGAAAATGTGGCCAGCAATACAAGAATTCATTCAGTGCAGTGTAGAGCAGATATTAACCTATGTACGTACCTACAGGTAGTGCTTGCATACCATCTATTTATTTAGCAACCATTCAAATTTACAGGTGCTGTACGTGTCCATCGTTACAGCCATTGCAGTGCCCCCACTGTCATGTGATTACAATCTGGGTGCTTGGCAACCATTTATACACTTACAGCCCTCCCACAATCATGTGATCACCATTTGCTGTCTTCCCTGCCAACTTCCCCAGTAAGTCAGTGTGGGAGCCGGTAGGGAAGATCTCAAGCCACTGCTGCCTGACAAGACAAGAGGACTTCCTCTGGTTTCTGGGGGCTGGCTACAAACACCTTGTGCTGCAAACACTCTACCAAAACCCTGCTTAGATTTGGGGACAGATAAAGCATGGGGAATCCTTTCATGTCTGGGGGCTTCCTGCAAATGCCCCATTGGTGCAGATGTTCTGTGCCCAAATCCCACTTGGATTTGGGATGGACCTTTTTCAGCCAGCCTCTTTAAGAGCAGAAAGGCTGCCCATCGTAGTTTTAGCCCCACATGAGACTGAGTCCCTTCTGCAGGCAGCTCATTTCCTCCATATACAACCCAGGGGATCACTTAATTTCCAGGGTTGCAGTCATTGAGAGAATCGGTCACATGACATCTTGCTGAATGACCATCTCAATCAGTGACCAAAGATTTCGCTCTCTGGTACATGTATTAAGGAAAGCCTTCAAGGAGTGAAAATTTTGGATCTGCTTTAGTCAACCTGACACTCCAAATCCAGAGGTTGAGGTTTATGGGTAGATTTGGAAATAGATACAAACAAGGATTGCTTAGCTCCTTTTCCATCTAATTACTCTGAAGCAAGCTTTTCTTTGCAGTGCCACTGCTCTTGTTGCAGGGCAGCTAGCTCAGAAAATCTCAAGGCAGCCTTGAAAGTCGCTCTTACTTGAAACTTGCTGCTTTGCAGACTCCAGATGACAGAGGCAGCATTGGCTCTGTCAGAGCAGAAGGTGTGCAGTCTGGGAGAACTTCTGAGCACAGCAAAGGAGGAGCAAACAAAACTGATGGAGAACCAGGCCAAGGAGTTTCAACAACACAAGAAGGTAAACTGGGGATGATCTGAGGAGTGAGGGAGCATATATAATCGAGCAAGAAATCTGGTACTATTTGAAACAGATGTCGTTGCTTGAAACAAGCCCAAATGTCAGTGGGAAAAGGGTGTGAAGCTGTGGTTTGGATCAAACAAGGAAGGACATTGGAAACAAGGAAGAAGGGCTGACTGATGGATCTCTGCTTTTGCAGAATTCTTCTGACCGTGAGGCAAAGCTTCTGCAGGAACTGTCAACAGCCAATGAGAATAATATCCAGCTCAAAAATGAGGTAAAAATTGTTTAATAGCATTATCTCAATGTTCCTTAACCTTGACAAACTTGTAAATGTGTGGACTTCATCTCCAGAATTCTCCAGCCACCATGGGAATTGAAGTCACACTCCATTAAGAATTATTTAACTTAGATCCTCTCAGCTTAGCTTTGGGCTCCTGGATGCAGTCTTGGGCAATAGCAACTTTGGGCAATTGCTTAAGTGAGTTACAGGTTGTGGGTTAGGAGCCATAAATGTATAAATGCAATACAACACAATGTTGGAACAGTTTTTCCAGGCAGCCTGCTAATCAGGCTGACAGCACCTATTCAATAGACAATCAGTTGCTAGGTGGGCCACCAGGAAACCCTTCAGACAGAACGCTGCCAAGGATTTCTTGTTGCTTGTGAACTATAGGTTGCCTGCTTGACACTCTTTCCCAGCAATCTGTTGTAGAGAGATGGGGGCTTGTCTGTCTCTACTACGAGTGGATTTCCTTCTAGGTGGATGGGCTGGAAAGAAGATGCAAAATCCAGCAAGAGCAACTGTTCCAGGTGAAGGAGGATCTGACCCACACAACTGCAGAAATGAAACTGAGAGCTGTACAGGCTGAAGGTGAGCATAACTCACAAGTCTTCAGCTACTGAATGAAAGGGCTTTGTTGGAGTCCTTCAGAAAGAGAAGAAAGATGAAAGGAATTGGGGACCTCACTAATTTGTTTTTCCGTAGAGCGTTTGGAAAATGAAAAGAAGCGATTCAAGCAGATCCTGAGTGATACAGAATCCCTTCGTATGAAGGAGGTGAGGAGGTTGTGGGGATTTTAGCATTCCTCCACAGAGAGAGGGGGTGGCTGAAGTAGATCTGACTGAAACGTGCTTTCTGACCTGAAAATAAATATCCATTCCTTCCGCATCTTGTTTATAAGATAGGATGCAATTATGGCTTGCCTACCAGTGTCTTGAGCTCTTCCATCCTGGCCCATGTGAATAAAGGAAGACCTTTGGGAGTGTTGTAAGTCTTGGTCAAAATGCCAGGAAATTGTTTCTTCTCAAGGGTTTCTCCATTACCAAGCCTCCACTCTCCCAGCTCCACAGAAGTAATTGTACACTTTCACTATTGCCTCACATCTGCAAAGTCTGAGACTAGGGAAGGCAATTATGTGTCCCTTTGTTGGATTTCTTTTTTAGTTCAGACTTCTGGGAATCAGATTGTCCTAAATAACACTGTCTTTCTTTTTAGAATAGGATCATCCTTACCCTTCAAAATTCAGGGCTCTGTTTTTTCATTACTTATCTGAGAAGGATGGACACTTGAGAAAATAGATAGATAGATAGATAGATAGATAGATAGATAGATAGATAGATAGATAGATAGATAGATAGATAGATGGATGG
>JANHFL010010188.1:6003-16510 GCA_032468155.1 Oxyrhabdium leporinum | reverse complement strand
CCTACCCCGAAAATAAGTCCGGGGGGATGGGCAAGTGGTGGCACGGGGGGGGGGGGAACTGTGCAGCTGCAGCCCACAAATATCGCTTTTGCCCTTCTCTTTCTGGGCGCAGCGCTTCTGCTTGTTGAGCAGCTTCCTTGAAGCCGGCAGCTCCGCAGCCAGCTGCTTTGCTTTTTTGCTCTTTTGGGGAGGCAAATCGGAGGCTTTTTGGTGAATGGGAGGAAAATGGGGAGGGGGGATTTTCCTGCCTGTCATCCATTCCTCAAGCTCATCACAGACTGAGGGAAGGATGGCAGGAAGGAAAATCTCTGCCCCCAACCAGATCACTTTCTGAAAGTTTTCCTCACCATGCCTGCTTCCGATCTTTCTCCCCCTCTCGCATCTCACAAGATCTTTTTTTTTTCATGAGAAGTTAAAAGGTCTGAACTACAGTGGGGGTTTTTTACTGTAGTCCCACAGACGTCTTGCATGCATAGCGGAAAACGACATGGAAAACAGGTTAGTGAAGGGATGTGGCTGCCCTGGGGGTGGGGTGGGGATGAGGGTTTGGCATGGGTGGGGGTGAATTTAGGACACCCCTCAAAAAAAGGTCTAGCCGTTTTTTCGGAGGTCAAAAGAAAATAAGACCCAGTCTTATTTTCTAAGAAACACGGTAGCTAGTCTACACTTAAACACATCCAGTATAATTTCCTATGTTTGGAAACTCTGTTAATTTCTGTTAATGCAACATATAATTTTATTTGCTTTTTTAAAAAACATATGGATAAATTCTATTTGGTTTGCCAGTTAACAATGGGTTTTTTTTTTAAAGAATTATTACCAAGAGAGAAATCACATGTTGTATGATTGGGTATTTGTTTCTTGTTTCTTTAAGGAATTTTACCCAGCTTTTCTATATGTTAAATTTCATTTTATTATTTCCATTCCAGTAAGATTATTTTCAGTACTATTTCTGGCTTCTAGAATATCAGGTAGATCCTTCTTTTTTCCAGCTGTGAATACCATAAGCATTTTCTTTATCCAAATCATTAAACAAATATTGAACAACAGAAGGCTTGGGATAGAATGTTCTGTGGCATCCCACTTGATATTGCACTCCCGTATGACAAAGAATAATTGGAGCATTCCTTCAAGCCAGCTACGTAACCATTTCATTGTCATACCACAATTAACTAACTTGCTGATCAGAGGTATTCCACTTAGTGATGGGACAGGTAACTTTTGCACAGATGTAATACTGTGCAGAGAGATAGTATAGCATTTCGAGAATTAAGTTTCTAGAAAGAACTCTGGAGATTAATGTTTATATAGTATTATGACTGGAAAGCCTAAGTTGTCTACATAGTCTATAACAGGGGTGTCAAACTTGTCATCACATGATGTATCAAACTTTTTCCCCCATTCGCTAAACCAGGAGTGGGCATGGCCAGTGCATGATGCATCCAGCCCGCGGCCGGCGAGTTTGACACCCCTGGTCTATAACTTACCACTAGCATAGTGCTTCATCCAGTACCAGAAAAAAAGGGGTGAAAAATGAAAAAGCAGGAACTAGAAGTGACAACAGCTTGAAAATATCAATCTAAGCCAGAGTTTTTGTTCCAAGAACCTCAGCAGTTCTATAAAAGACTAAAAGTTGGACGGGGGCGGAAGTTCACTCAATTTTGTATCACTGGAGTTTTGCCCTATGAACCGGGGATCCAAGAATTGTTTTAAACTAATTGGTTCCATTGACAACATAAAGAGATTCTCTGTGCCCTTCTTATAGTTCAAAGATTGAATGCAACATTGAAAAGATAAATGTGTGGCCCCGTTTACTCAATGGATTGAGAACCTTATTAAACTTGAAATCTATAAGTGGATAGTCTATAGGTGTAGACTTCGTATGGATGGATATAATGAAATATGGGACACATTTATGCAAAAGTGTAAAAATCTAAATCTAACTGAAATATGAAAAGCTAAAAGATATAAAGAATATACCATATGAATTAAAAAAATAAAAAGTATACATGGAAAGCAAGAAAGGAGGGGTAAGATTATTAGATGTGCATGGGGAAGCATAAAAAGTTAGTATGCGGAAGACTATATCAATCAAGTTACAAAACACTGTAATATGGCAAACGAGATGCTCGTTAAATCTAGTTTTATAGCACAGATCATCATCCAACAAATTTTGAGTGCTGCTAAAAAGAACCTGGGAATATTATATACTGTAGCAGAGTTAGTGTCTGAAAACAGCAAGGAGATGTAGGATTGTCCAGTGCATCCTGGGCATGTATGCAATAAAGGTGAGATAAGGCTAGTATGAATTTTCTATGATGCAGGCACTAGAGAAACACATGCTCCGTTATATCTGTGTGTGCATGGTCACAGGACACCGGTCTCTCCAGGTAAGGAAACTTCCAAATCAGACTTCAAGGACAGGTGAGGCCATGAAATTGTGCCAGGGTGAAGGGCTTTCTGTGCATCAAGTCAGTAATTATGTTCTCTTTGATAAATCTGTAAAACTCTTAAAAGTGACTTCATGGGTTGTCTCATCCTTTGCTGAGTAAAGAGATCAGAATCAGCTCACCTTCTGGGAAAAGTAGTCCTCGATTTACAGCAGTTTGTTTGTGATTATTCAAAGCACTGAAAAAGGTGATTTACTTGACCATTTTTCATACTTACGACAGATGTGGTCATGTGATCAAATTCACCTACTTGGCAACTGGTTCATATTTGACAGTTGCAAGGTCCTGGGGTCATGTGATCACCTTTTGCAACCTTCTGACAAGCAAAGTCAATGAGGGAGCCAGATTCACTTAACATCTATGTTACTAACTAAACAGCTGCAGGGATTCACTTAACAACTGTGGCAACAAAGCTTGTAAAATGAGGCAAAACTTACAAACATCTCACTTAGCAACAGAAATTTTGGGATCAGTTGTGGTTGTAAATCAAGGACTACCTGTATAGTATTATAAATAATATATTATAAAATAATTAGATTCTTATAGCTAGAATTATTTATTATGGAAGAAGAAATAGGACATATCACCAATAATTTGCCCTACTGTTGTTTTATGAGGCAGGTTCAGGAGAAGGGGAAAAAGAATGAAGACTTTGGTGGAACTTGGTAAAAGGTTCCCACCTCTCATTGCTGTGGGGTGGGGGGTTGCTAAGAGATTGCTCTGCCAATGGGTCTAAAACCAGGATTCAGGATCCCATACTGAGCTTGGAAATATGCTTTTTCAATAGCATATTGCAAAGAAGCATAGAAAAAATGAAATCGCAGTAAAATTAGTTGTCTCAAATTAACCAGGTAGTTTTGATTCAGATATTATCAAAATAATTCCAAACGCATTTCTATGTTTTCTTAATTTATTTTAAATAAAAGTGACTCATATTGTTTCTGTAATATTAAAACTACCTTTCCTCCCTGTGACGTGCTTCCCTTAGTGAGTTAAAACACATTAGTGTTTATTCCTTGCATTGCTGTGTTATACTCTCAATATTATAAACCAGGTCCCTGTTAAAGCTGTGACCACATATATAAATCTGTCAGGAATTGGGTTTGAAATTTAAAATACTTAAGTATAATAAAATGTTTATGTTATGACAAGCTTACTGTATTCCATGCTTCATTTCAGCCATTAGGAAATCTCAGCTATAGGTTTATTCTACCCTGGAAACCAAGACTGCTGAGCTAATAGACAATGAAAGTACACTACCTGTTTTAAATCATGATTTGCCTCTTTGTATCAGACATTCAGCAACAGCAGTAAATCTCTCTCTAGAAACTCAATCAGCACTTAGGAGCTAACAAAGGAGTCAAGGACAAGATGTGGACAGATATGTTGTTTTTACCGTAGACTTGAGAACTCCTATTAATAAAGAATATCAGAAATGCAGCAACCAAGGACTTAGGGAAGCGGGTGTTTTTCTCTTGCCACTGGCTGGTGTGAGAAATTGTCATCCTGTTCATTTCCTGGCACTGGAGATACAAAACCTCCACTTTGCCAGTTTGGGTCCTCACACTATTTGGAAACCAAACATTATATTTATTAGGCACAGTGGCTGAACTCAACCACTGTTTCAAAATGACATATCGATGCAGCAACAATGGTATGTGGTAAATAGTTCATCATATGGCTGATATAATGTACAGATACACATTTCTTGAGTTAAGTTGCTTGCCAGTTATGATAACTAAAAGTTATTACAGTACTACCATCTGGATCTAAATTACCACTAGCTCAGGATGGTTATTACAAATAATACTGGGTTAATTAAGAAAGCTTTGCAACTAATTCTGAAATTTCCAGCTTGCATGTCATCAATGTTTTCAGACATCTAACGAAACCGTATCACTGAAAAACAGACATTAATTCTAAGTTGGTAATAGAAGCAGATGTCAGTGGTGAATTCTTCATTTTTTAGGATAGTTTATTGGTGCCTTTGAGTGGTGCCTATAATCTCACATAATCTAACAATATGAGTATGCTTTAAGAATTCACAAACGTTAAAAATACATAATATAAAATAAGCCAAGGAAATGATTGCAACCCAGGGACAAAATTAAAGACAGGAAATCTGGTAATGGGATTATCTTGCAATAAATAAGCTTAAAGAAAATAATTTAAAACTTTTAATCATACGATTTTTAACTGTTGTGTAATAAAGTTATTAGGGTTGATTCTTCTCTCTAGAAAGTCACCTACAATTTTTGGAGGATACCTTGCTCCCTACGGTTTCCTGATTTGAGAAATCATGTAATACTCTTTCAAATGGAATTAATACTTCAGAACTATTTAATAATATTAATGGGCCAAATTAAAAGGGCTTATAATCTTTGTTCATTCCTGCAGAATTGCGCTCAGTACTCTTTTGCCACCAGATTTTCTAATTGCCCTCAGGCTTTCTCCTACATTATTTCAAATGCTTACAGCCATCTAGAGCAGCTTTCAGGATACATCTGATAGATAGGATAGATATACAAAAGTAGTTTCTTATTCTATTTTGCCACTAAGATTCCTCTGCCAGGTCTACTTATGGGAGTTAATGCCCTTACTAATCCATTGTATAGTTCTGCCTTGAAATATATACGACAGACTACTATGGCAATCAGAGCTCCATTTCTCGACCTCTTATATTTTGGCAATGCAATCAAATTTTCATGTGAATTGTATCCCTGATATATATGAAACTATTCCTTAAAAAGTTGCTAATTATAATACTCACAATACTGCCTTATTGCCTGCTTCCATATTTTTGCATTGATAATCTTGCAAATGATTAAAAACAATACTGTAATTTGTGACTAAGTAGCATTTCTGAGGCATTCAATATCTTTGTACAGCTAATTAATTTTAAGTGATGACTTTAAATATAATTCTGTTCAGATAAGCATATTGAAATTAATCATGTTATATTATTGCTGAAATCCTTGTAGACATTCTGAGATTTTTTATATTACTACATGTTAGCCTGTTTTCAGCTGTCTAAAAAATCCTATCTTTCTGGCAGACCCTAACCCTAATCCATTATCACTACCATAATGAAAACTGTCACATATTCTCAACCTGTTTCTCATGGGAAACAGCTTTGCACCACTAATGTAGAAATATATATTGTTAAATTATTATTAACTCTCTTTTTTGCTGATCTCATTTATTATTCCAGCTTAAAAATACTTACCCAAAAAAGCATTGTTTTCCACTGTCTGACTTTATATTTTCACTCATATTGCAATATATTTTGATAGTATGCTATGTCAGGACCATGCATTGAGATTTATCCAATATTTCAGATTTTATAACACTTATGGCAATAAGAGAGCATCAACGTGTGAACCGATAGAGAAGTCCTTTTCAAATCCTATAGATACATTGGATGTCTACTCCCAGAAGTCACTAAGTTAATTGACTAGAGATGATGGAAGAGAAATTAAAACACTTTTGAAGGAGACTAAATGACTGAAGGCTGCTCAGTTTGAACCTAACGATGATTTTCAGGATCAGCTAATAATGATCCTTGATAATTTGATAATGAAAAAATAACATTGATTCAGTTAAGTAGGCCAATTAATTAAAACATGTCATTCAGTGAAAATAAGTTGCCAATTATTTAGGTAGAAATTTATTTGTTGTTGTTTTGTTTTAACGTAAGAATGTAAGTATGGAAAGTAACATCTTAAAAGGGACATTTCTTCTCTCTTGGAAATTATGAAATGTATCTTTTAAAATGGCTCTGGCTGCAATGCAAACAGGGATCATTTAAAAGTATTTTTCTCTGGAAGCATAGTTTCAGTTATATGCCAGTTGAGTGATGAAATTTTCATACAATATTTATTAAAAGAGTAACTGTTTCTCTAACTTTGAATCAGTACAAAATAGCCGCAGGACTTTGAGACAATCTACATTAATCTCAACATATTATTATAAAAGACACTTTTAAAATATCAAAATATTTCTGAGTCATTCTGAAAACGGGAAATGCATGAAGGCCCACTGTTCTACAGTTATATGATTTTAATGGACAGAGGCAGATAATTCTGTTTTTTTTTTAGTAGTAGACCTTGCAGTTTAATGATGTGATAATGTGAGTTCAATTATCTCTTTGTAATTTGGCAGCCAGATTTTAAAAGAAGTCTTTTATGAATAATACAGGACAGAATTAAATAAGAACTTTCTTGCAGAGAATGGAGTTTCGTGTAAATATTGCACAATCAGTAAAATACGTGATACTATACTGACTTTGCAGCTATGCAGCAGAGTTATAATAAATTGTATTTTCATAGGCATTTTTAATTTCAATTATATACCTAATGAGGTATTATCCTGTAAGAAATTGTAATATTGCAAGACTGCAGGTACTAGGCATTCAAAAGCATTTAATAATATGGATTGAAATAGCTTACATCCATGTAATAGCCATCTAAGGAATATATATATCAGTATTACTGAAATATTATTAAGAATAGGAGGTAATTTAAATTCTAAATATATCAACACTGACTAAAAATATAATCTCTTCCTTGTTAACTGATTTATATTATCACACAGATGTTATTCTAGATTACACTATAGACCAGGGCTTTCAAACTCGTGGATGCTTCACACACTGGCCATGCCCACGCCCAGTTTAGTAAAGGGAGGAAAAACCACGTGATGCCATCGTGATGATGCGAGTTTGACACCTCTGCTATAACTATAGAGAATGAAAATGTCTGTAATTTGTTGAAATTACATTTTCTAATCATACTATATTGTATAACACTGTCTGTATAGCAAGCATTACTAATTTAATTTTCTTAGAAAACAATGTAAATATGTATTATGCCAAAGTGTTGTTAAGTTAAAAATAAGAGAATAATCATTATATTCAGTTTATTCTTTAAAAATGTGGAATGTTTTCAAATATTATTTTAACTTGACATTTCACTGTTTAAGAACAGTTTCATGTACTTAAAAAAGACCTTAACATATTTAAATTATATTGAAAAAAATCATGTTTTATATAGAATAACTCTTTCACGGCAAATTTTGAATATGTAAAATGTGCCAGTATTTATTAGAACCATACCTGAGCCTCAAGGAAGTAGCACAGTAAAATTCTTTAATGAAATTGATTTCATTATTGATTTCAGGAAGGACTTACAGGCAGTCCTCGAGTTACAACAGTTTGTTTAATGACCATTCAACTGAATGACACTGTTTTTCACACAACCATTGTAGCATCCCCATGGTCACCTGATCAAAATTCAGCCGCTTGACAACTGACTCATATTTACGATGGTTTCAGTGTGCTGAGGTCATGTAATCACCTTTTGCAACCTCCTGACAAGCAAAGTTAACGGTGAAGCCAGATTCACTTAACAATCATGTTACTAACTTAACAACTGCGATGATTCACTTAACACCTGTGGCAAGAAAGATTGTAAAATGGTCCAAAATGTATTTAACAATTGTCTTGCTTAGCAAAAGAAATTTTGGGCTCACTTGTGGTCATAAATCGACGATTACTTGTAATTGGAGATTCTAAAAACTGCCTGTCTAAAAACCCTAAAACTGTTCATCTTGTGTAGGGGAACGTTGCATCTGCCTTACATGTATCAAGAGTTAGTTCTTATCTCAAGAACTCTCAGGGACAGCCCTTTTTTAACCTGCATTTAGTAATTTATACCAGCCAGGTCCAACATTTAACATTCATTTCAAATAATTATGACCTAACATATAAATCTCCACTAAATGGTATGCTGCTTTGGTTGAGGTAGAGTCACGTTTTATCATTACATATTCAGTGATAATAGAATAAAGAAGGTCAAGCTATTCTCCAAAGCACTTGAAGGCAGGACAAGAAGCAATGGTTGAAAAGTAATCTGGGAGAGAAGCAACCAGGAACTAAGAAGAAGAAATTTCCTGACAGAACAATTAATCAGTGGAACAACTTGCCTCCAGAACTTGGGAATACTCCAACACTGGAAGTTTTTAAGAAGAGATTAGACAACGATTTGTCTGAAATGGTATAGGGCTTCCTGCCTGAGCAAGGGATTGGACTAGAAGACCTCCAAGATCCCTTCCAACTCAGTTATTCTATTCTATTCTATTCTATTCTATTCTATTCTATTCTATTCTATTCTATTCTATCTCTTACTCTTATTCTATTTCTTTATTTTGAATTTTGAAGGTATTGACTCCAGTCAAGAGTGTCATATTACAAAATGATAATTTGCTTTGCAAATATATTTTTTGTTCTATGAATATCTGTCACAATCAACTTTTAAATGACAACTTTTCTTGGATTTTCTGAGTAAAGTACTATTTCTCAACTGGGAACGGATAAGCATTTTCCCTCTCCAGTTTTTTTTTATACAGGCATGTGAAGTATTGAACAAGTGAAAAACCATATTTTTCGCTGTGCTCATCTACACATAATCTATGTTGATTAGCAACTCTTTCATAAGGCACAACAAACAATTCACTGAGTAACAAGGACCATTAACATTTTCCAGTGTTGAAAAATTAATGATAATAAAAAACAGAGACCCCATTTCCACTGTTCAATCTTCAGTTTCCAGTTAGCAGTTATGTAATTCAAACAAATACGTATGAAAAGACTTATAATATATAACATTTGCATTCTTTCTTTTTCTTCTTTTCCTTTTATTTTTTTTCTTTGTTCAGTTTTATTAAGGCAAATCATCAGTACATTTTTTAAAATGGAAGAAAGATATTTAAGATTCAGGATTGCTTTAACTGTTAGTGGTTCTACCAACATCAATTAAGAGAGTAATCAGTTTTTACATATGAATGTTTGTGTACATACCAGCAGGAGAAAAGGCAACAGGCTGAACTATAAGTAGACACACTGTAACGGGTAGGATACCTGATCAATGCCATTGAGATCCAGCTTCAAGACCATCCTCAACTATGGAAATTCAGTGGTTAACTCTAGGTCATTTGCTACTTCTCAGTTCATCTTTTGGTGTTAAAGAAGAAAGTCTAGAGGAGGAAGTGCTACGAAGTGCTTCCTTTAAGAGCTCACCATTGTAGTAGTAAAGTAAAAATTATATGGATGAATTTTCTATATTGAAAAAGAAATGTTCTACTAAATAATATTAGAGTTTGCAGCGATCAAACCAGCACACAAGTAAATAATTCAGCAGGATTCATTTATAGAAGAAACTTCTTTATATACAATAATATAAAGCATGATGCATATATACAATACCCATGCAGCCCTTGCAATGTGGCAACAAGTACAAGAAGCAGAAACACAGAACAACCAGAACCCAGAAGACAATCTATATTGCAAGGACAAACAAACTCATGTGTGTGTGTGTGCGCGCACACACACACACACACACCAGTTAAGCTAAGCCATACCCAGGCTCCGAGCCATCTCATATGAGTCAATGCCAGCTGTCTCATATCTCACAACAGATCCTGTTTCTTAGTCACCAAATAGTTCCCATTGGCTGGCTTGTTATGGCTATCCCAGCTCATAATTTCTTATACACTGACAAAATTTCTTATACACTGCTCCAATTTGGTCCCTTAGGAAAGAAAAACCCTTGACTCTGTTGTGAAGTGAAAGGTCCATTTTTACTAAGTACAAGTGGTTACAACTTAATCAAAGCTGGATCTGAGTATTCCTGTGCAAAGCTTGAATTTTTCCCATTCCCCTGGCCCTACCCCCTTGACCAATCTATCAGTGTCCAATAGCCATCCTTTGTGTTTTGGAAACGGCGTTGAGGTTTGGCACCTCTTTGGTGGAGTTTTGCATTGTTCTCACATTCCTTCTTTGATCAGCCAGTTTATTCCAGATTGACACCTCTGCTTCCTGTCACCTTGTCACTCACCCTATTCCTCCTCATGCCCATTCCCTACTTCCCCACTTTCCTCCCCCTCCCCTGTGTTTTATGGCAGAATGCCAGCAAAGTTGTCAGCGTTCCATCCAAGTTCCAATAAATCACTCAGCACTCAGATAAGAATTCATCCAAGTAAAAGTTTATTAAAGAAACCAT
>JANHFL010010183.1:4823-15023 GCA_032468155.1 Oxyrhabdium leporinum | reverse complement strand
CTCCTCCCCCTCCTCTCCTCCTCTCCCCCCTCACTTCCACTTTTTGTTTCTATTCCAGAAGACTTCCAAGCATTCTGCAATATTTTTGGACTGCAGAAGACATTGTAGAAGGAGAGAGAGAGAGATTAAGTAGAACTAGATAAAGCATATGCTTTTCGTGCACTAGATTTAAATGTAGTTGCATACACTGAAAATAATTAAGGCAATGCTTTTCTGCCTTCAATCAAACATCTTTCAAAAGACATCTACAAGAATCTGAAAAAAGGCAAAGTTGTTTTGAGGAAACAGTATAACTTATCAAACTCTTGAAGTAACAGATGTACTTGGCTGAGGTCCTAAATGTTTTCAGAATACAGCTTTAATAACAAATAGACTTTCTATATACCTGATATTTCCATGTAAATAGAAAAGAAAGCAGTCCGGTGCTGGAGGGCAGAAAAAAGGAGAGGAATAAAGCCCCCTCCCCACACAGAGAGTTAATACGTATATACACTGTTTTTATTGCTATTGGAGCTTAATGTGTATTTATAAGACTTGTAGGACATGAGTGTTCATACATATCTATCCATTATAGTGTCCAAGACAAAGTGTGTGTACTATAAATCTATATAGTAGGCAAACAAAACTTAAGTAAATTGTGTAGACTGGATTAAAAACCAAACACCGTGCAGACCTAAAGCTATTTTTATTAGGCCAGCTCTTGCAACAGCAACTTGCAAGTCTGAATGTGCTTCCCACAGTGCTTTATCATCAGGTGACTTAGGGTTGTCTGAGATGATTTTTCAAATTTGTTTCTTGGAATGGACTCAAGCCCCGCTTGTCTAATCGTTGCTTTAGTAGCAGATCTTCCCTCTGTCCTTTATCTTCTTCATTCCTTACAAATGGCTTAAAAATTCCCACCCCTCTTCTTTGGAAGGCAAGTGCTCACTTGCTGGTTTCTCTTCCTCCTCTGCTTATCTGCAAGACAGATGCATGGATGCTATCAGCCAATCTTATTTCATTCTTCAACATCGTGACTAAATTAGTAGATCAGCAAAACACTGTGGACATAATGTACTTAGACTTCAGCAAGGCATTCGATAAAGTAGACCGCAACCTACTTCTTGGGAAGCTAGAAAAAAAGTGGGATAGATAGCATCACCACCAGATGGATTCATAACTGATTGACAAACCGTACTCAACGAGTAGTCCTTAATGGGTCTACGTCTACATGGAGGGAAGTAAGCAGTAGGGTACCACAAGGTTCCGTCTTAGGCCCAGTACTCTTCAATATCTTCATAAATGACTTAGATGAGGGAATAGAAGCTTGGGTGGGGGGTTGGACTAGATCTACAAGATAACTTCCAACTCTGTTAATCTAATCTATTATCTCTCCTTAATGTAATCTTGCCTGGTTATTTAGCATCTGAATCAGATGGAATTTGCTTTCCACCAGTAACAGTCCAACCTTTTGCCTTTTCTGTTCTGCTGGCTCCTTTTTGCAGATTCCTTCTTTGGTTTCAGCTTCCTGAGGCACCTTCCTGGTTCTTCTTCCTGGCCATGAATCCTCTGGCTCTCCTAGCTGTGCCTTCTTTTGCTATACAGTAGATATGTACAAACACTTTTCATTCCAGCAGCATCTCTTGTCAGACTAGAAGAAATCTCTCCTGTCTACCTGCTCTGCTGGGAGGAAGACACTGGAAACATGGAGGCTGATTGGAAAGATGGTTTAATGATGAACAGAACCAGCAGTGTTTATGGTTCTGGGGCAACTGACCAATTGGTTTGATGAGTACATGGATTTTTATAAGTTGCAGAGATGCTGCTGGGGTGGGGAGGAGGTTGTGCAATGTTTGCAATGCCCTTAGGAGATTGTGCAATGTAGTGAGCTCTATGTCTTCTGCTAAATGGTAGTGGGTTAATCCTATTATGTCCTGAAGGATCATGTCCTGTTCTTCTTAATGCCATTATCCTGGAGCTGAAGGTCTTTTGTTTCGTAGATAGGCTGGCCCAGTCTTTCTTAAAGGGCACAAAATATCTGTTGGGAGCTATTAAGAACCTAGGATGCAACCAGGATGATTAGGGGACTGGAGACTAAAACATATGAAGAACGGTTACAGGAACTGGGCATGGCTAGTCTGGTGAAGAGAAGGACCAGGGGAGATGTGATAGCAGTGGTCCAATATTTGAGGGGCTGCCACAGAGAGAAAGAGGTCAAGCTATTTTCCCAGGCACCTGAAGGCCAGACAAGGAATAATGGATGGAAACTGATCAAGGAGCGATTCAACCTAGAAATAAGGATAAATGTTCTGACAGTGAGAACAATCAACCAATGGAACAGCTTGTCTTCAGTAGTTGTGGGAGCTTCATCACTGGAGGCTTTCAAGAAGAGATTGGACTGCCATTTGTCAGGAATGGTGTCGGGTCTCCTGCTTGGGTGGGGGGGTTAGACTAGATGACCTGCAAGGTACCTTCGAACTCTGTTAATGTTTATATGTTTACACTTATGCAAGAAGGACTGAGCCTACTTCCTGCCTCTAAAAAACATATTTCTCCATTTCTCATTTAGGGAAATATAATATTCTGCCTTCTTTAATATTCCTCAAAAGATTTCATTCTTCTAGGAGTGGGGTGCTTCCCACAGTACCAAAGACCTGATCCAGACAGACTACAGTAGGAAAACCCTCCACAAACTTTGACCTTGACAATGGCACATAGTTTTCTGCGCAAGGACAGTTCAACCTTCCACATCCATGCATTATAATTCACTAATAAGAGCAATCTCTCTTTCTCCCTCCCCCCTCTGCTCTCTCTCACATAAACACACACATACATTCTCTCTTATTCTTTCTCTCTTATTCTCTCTCTTTCTCTTTCTCTGTCATTCTTTCTCTCTCCTTTTCTCTCTCTCATTCTTTCTCTCTCTTACACACTCATACACACACACACACATCAAGGTTGAAACAGGCCAATTTCCCCCCCTAAAATTTGCTTTGGTTTTTTTTTTTCCAAAGTTCCTTGCATCCAACAATTACCTTCCCAGACATTTCTTGATATGAAACGGCAATTAGCGAGTCACCAGAGACATTATTTTTAAAAAGATTCTTCAGGTCAAAAAACTCTAATTAACCTTCTTCATTTTGAGAGCCTTAATAATAATTGGAAGCAAATCTTGAAGGCCTTTGTTGAATATTTTTTCAAGGGAAAATGACCAATGGTTTCTTCATACAGATTATTAGTAAAATTATAGAGGTATATAAAATAAGGAGGAAGAAGAGAGGACGAAAAACAACAGATTTTGGTTTTGTGGTAAAATGTTTATTTGCTTGGTGGATACTAAAACATGGTGCCAGGCATGAAAGATCAGGGCCACATATGAAGTTCCAATTAAACTGATTTATTACTACTCATGCCTCTGCACAGGAATCTATTCAACGAACCAGTTGTCGCTATTTTGGCTCTAGATAATGGCTCATGGAATTCAAGAGGAGTTGGATTTAATCCGTTTTTGGCCAGGTAGAGATTCTAGGCTGATTCCTCTTTTGACTCCACCTCCAGGTTCTGCTGCTCCTTCTGCTACACATGAACTCAAAAACACCATTCTCTTATTACTATTAATATTGACTGTCAGAATTTACATTAATAATACCGAATGTCAATATTGTGAATACTCTAACACTGGAAATTTTTAAGAAGAGATTGGACAACCATTTGTCTGAAATGGTATGGGGTTTCCTGCTTGAGCACAGGGTTGGACTAAAAGATATCCAAGGTCCCTTCCAATACTGTTATTCTGATTATAATGTTTTTATATATTTTGACAATCTCTGCTTTGATTTCCAGAATTAAATAGTTTCAAAATCATGATTTATTCTCAGATGTTTCCTAGATTTATCACATTTGTCTATTTTATTATTTATTCTAATTTTATTCTAACTTCCTCTCTGTTTTTTTACTGTACTGGCATACCACAGCATCTGTGGATTCATTAATATAATATTAAAATAATTTAAATATTATTTCACTATAATACACACACACACAAACACACACACACACAGAAGAGAGAGTTAACTTCATTGAAACTTCTGAGGAATCATGTCAAGGCCTGAATCCTATCTGTTTAAAAGACCAAATAGAAAATCCTGATGAATGTTAAAGCTGATTATTTCACTCTCTGTAATTTCTTCTTCAGAAGTTCTGCAAAACTTCTTTTTAAAGTATTATTATTTTTACATTCCCCTTGCAAGTAGCAGCTAATACACAGTGGAAACATGAATGCATTCAGATATTTATTGCAGTGTGGTGTTTGAAAGGCATTCGCAGAACCATTCTTGTGGGAAATTTGACTCCAACCAAGGAGATACAATGTCATAGATATCTCATCATGTCAGTTTGCATAATGTTGTAATTCATACAGCTTCACTGGAGATCCATGAATTGCACAGATTTGTGTGTGTTTTTTTTAAACATTGCAATTTCTAATTTAAAATTACAGTCTTCTGTTTTGACTTTGAAGCTCTTGTTTCAGAAGGTGGCAGCACCTATCTGGACTTGGAGCCTATTAGTTGATCTTGATTATAACTTCCCTCAGGGAATCCTGGGACTATAAATTAATTTGGGAAATTAAAAAAAAAAAATATCCCTCAACTGCTTTCAAGAAAACTGCATGGATACAGCCATAAAATTTCCAGGAGTCAGGTTTGATTGCATGGATGGAGAGAAGATATGGATGAAGATTTTTGGATACCCACACTCTGAATGACATAAGCAATAGACTGATTGTAGATGGAAAGATTGGCAGTTTGAGGCCCAAGTACTGTGTGAACTCCCATTTCTGCCCCAGCTCCTACCAACCTAGCAGTTCAAAAGCATGAAAATGCAAATAGATAAAGAGGTACCACCTCAGTGGGAAGCTAACAGTTTTCCGTGTGCCTCTGCATATAGCCCTGCCAGCCACATGACCAATGGAAGCATCTTTTGACAAAGATGGCTCCATTGCCTAGGAAATGGAAATGAGTACTGCCCCCTAGAGTCAGGCACGATTGGGCAGGGAAAACCCCTACCTTTAAAAAAAATGAAATCGTGACATCAGAAGGTTTGAACAAAATTGACATTTTGTAGAAATCTCATGGAAATCTAATATTAGGAGTCAGAGTCCAACAAATTCTGGTGCTTTCTTGCTGGTAATTTTATTTGTTAAACAATAGAAGAAAGAAGTCAGGAGACTTGCTATCCTGAACCAAATTGTTACCAATTAGAAGAATTGGTTGAAGAAGGAAAGGTGACTAAGGAGAAGGATCATATTATCCAGTATCCAAGGATTGGGGTGTTCTAATAGATCCCTACCAGTAGTTAAACATGAAGTAACAGGATTAGATGACCTCTGGGATTACTTCCAACTCATATTTTTATGAACAAGTGTTCATAAAACATGTTTATGAAGATATGTTAGACCAGATAATTAATTGTATCTGTGCATTATCCAATTACTATCCTCTCCACACAAGTGTTCCGAAGGAACCTTTCTAGTTTTGTGAGAAGTTTTAATGAATGAAGCTAGCAAGGAGGGATTAACGGTTCTTGACCTGGAGAGAACCGTATGTTTAGATAGATCATCAGCTTCTGAATGTCATCAAGGAAATGATAAATGTGACCTAATTAGATTACCGCCACTATAGTGCTGGATAAGGAAATTCTGTTCTATTTTTTCCTGCCAATTCTCGTTTAGTTTGATGAAAGAGAATTTGTTTTGGATTCTTTCAAAGGAAAGGAGAATTTTGGAGAAGTTCTCATGAGTGGCATCATAGGCAATAGGAACAGGACAAATGCATCATGCTGTCATCAAGCAAATCAGGCGACTATCCTACTTGCATCAAACATCATGCTGTCATTACCCAATCATGTTATTTATGCAATGGGGTAAAGATTCACGTAGCATCAATTTGATATGATTGACATCACTGTGAATGGATGGAGTCTAGACTTCTTGCACTTGGTGACTTAGCGGTTAAGATGCTGGGCTTATTGACCAGAATGTTGGCAGTTTGAGACTCAAGTACTACATAATGGGGTGAGCGATCGTTCTTGTACCAGCTCCTGCCACCCTAGCAGTTCGAAAACATGTACACGCCAGTAAATAAATAGGTACCACTTTGGTGGGAAGGCAGCGATTTGTACATCTTCAGCATATGGTCATGCTGGAAGTATCTTTGGACAAAGCTGACTCCCTTGGACAGGAAACAGAGATGAACACCATCCCTTAGAGTTGGCTATGACTGGACAGGGGAAACCTTTACCTATTTTAGCTACAAAAATCTGTACATCCCAAACGTGGTTTTTTTTTCTCCCAAGAAGCAACTGGACTTTCTGTTTTTTCTTTAAAGATGTTTTGCTTCTCCTCTAAGAAGCTTCTTCAGCTCTGTCTATGAGCGGAAGAAGCTTCTTGGATGAGAAGCAAAACATCTTCAAAGAAAAATCAGAAAGTCCAGTTGCTTCTGGAAAAGAAAAAAAAAGCATGACTGAGAATCCCCATAGACAATGTCTGTACATGTTTTTACTTTGACTCTACAATAATCTTCACTGTTCTGTAGCTTCCCTGGCTGCCCATCCCATGAGGTTTCTTCAGATCAGGAAATGTGGCTACTGAGGAAAAGTCCAAATGATTGAATGATTGATTGAAAGAGTGGGAGTAACAATTCTTAGTAACCTCCAACAATAACCTCACCAAAAGCAATCTGACGTAAATTTTCAAGCGTACTGAGATTATTGGCAAAGTGTGGCCAAATGCAGCATCTCTACAAGGAGATGAAATTCCTATAGACTGCAGCCTTTCCACCTTCCTATTATCTCATCTTAACCTGAGCAGGTGGTGTGGCTATTTCGGGAAGAGATGGACTAATCCCACTTCTCTGATCCAGGTTTTCATCACACCTCAATATCAGCAGTCACATCTAGGAATAAATCCTGCATAACAGAAATTACCAGGGACCAACCTGACACTGAAGAGCAGGATTTTTACATTATTAATTAATTTGACAATAATACCATCATAAAATTCATATGACCCAAACTCATCAGTTTTAGAACAAAGAAATATAAATCACATTTCAACCATTTAATGAGAAGCAATAATATTTGCAGTTTGTATAGCTCATTCTACCTTGCAATGCATGAATTATCTAATTAGGAATGACTAAAAAAAATGCTTTCAACTCCCTGAAGACAAATGAAAAGAAATTCTATCCTTTATATTGCCAACCATTAGATTCACTCTTATCCATCACAAATAGACTTTCTGAACTGAAAACACAGGAGTCATGTCTATTCTCCTCAAACCCTTTTTAAAATAAAATTTTCTCTTTTTTCACAGCTTGAGTAGTTGTAGGAAAAAAGAATAAGAGGAGGAGTAGCAGGGAAGAAAACCAACACATTTAATATAAAACGAGTTTCCCCCCCTGACATTCAGAGGTCTTGAAAAGCAGTTTATTACAGATCTGGTGAACATTTGGATATTTAATTAAATGTCAAGTACATATTTGCTGTAGGAACAAAGATAAAGATTTCATTCATTCATGATCTGTTTGTTATGCGATTACTCAGACGTAAAATATATCAGCTGCTAGTACCTCCTCAAAGGCACTTACATATTTCAGGGGTCAAAAATCTAATTAACCCTAACTACTGTGTTTAGAATGTTGAATAATGTCAAATGAGTTCACACTGACAACCTAAGAACTATTTTTGCTACAGGGATTTATATACAACTCTTCCCACACCAATTCTATCTCCAATGTCCTTTAATGTTATTTTTCAAAAACATCAAAAGAGGAGGGCTAGCAAAGGGCCCATGGGAATTGGTTGTCTAACTATTACTGTCCACGTTAATTAATGTATCAGTATGTTACAACTGTTAAACTGTAACAGTAATGTTCATAATTGTTGTATTATATTTTTATTACCTATAAACTATTTAGACCTCCTCCAGATTGAAGCAGGGATAAATCACATAAATAAGAATAAAAAAAATATAAACCAGATGACTTTGATATACAACACCTTTGATTTCAGTGTGGACTCCAAACTGGGTATCTTTGGACCAGAATGGGACAACTTGCCATGGCCAACTCGCCACAGCCAACTTGCCAAGAGTCAACTTGCCTCAGGACAATTCAACAAGTACAAAAGTTAAATTAATTTCAACAGAACCCTGGTCAGTAATAATAAAATAAAGTCAATCCAGAACTACAAGAGTGACAATAATTTTGATGAAAACGTGGTCACCTATAATAAAAGTAACTGAATGAAAAATTAAGACAGTGTTGAATTGTCCTGTAGTGAGTTGGCCATGGCAAATTGTCCTAGATCCCCTTTGGATAGTTCTATTGAGTCAGGCCAAGGCCCATCTTAATCCAGTTTTATTTTATTTCTTAAAGTGGCCATCCAGATGCCTCTGAGCTGCTCAGAAGCAAGAGATGAAAACTTATCCCTTTTCCACTGTTTTTGTGCAACTGGTACAAGGAGACATACTGCCTCCCAAATTAAGATTAATACTCCCTTATTGACGTATTCTTCAATAATTTATCTACACAGTTTTGAAAGCCATCCAGACTACTGACCATCGCTACTCCTCACCCAGGTTATTTATGCACTGTGTGAGAATATGCTTTCATGAAGTAGGACTACATCAATCAAAACCAAAAGAAAAAAAGAGAGCTCTCTTGAGCGGAAAGGACTTCTTGAGTAATCCTCATGTACTCTAAGAATGCAAGAATGAACTTCAAATTCTTTCCTTTCCTAAAGAAAATTTTGCAAGAAACCAACCAAACTCAGAGAGCACCAACGACCCCACAGTCTTTCTTTTCTGCTGTGAATCTATAGAACAAGGATGAGCAATATAGTGCTCTTTAAGAAGTTTGGTGCTACAACTTTAATACAACCAGGTTTCCTGGCCCAGTGGTTGGAGTATGGCGCTGTTGTCCAAATATCTGAAGGGCACCAACTTGTCTACTCTGCTGTAGAACTTCCATATCAAGTTTGGTTCAAGGATTACATTCTATTACATAAACTATCAAAGGAAATACCTACCATCCTTATCTAAGAAGTTGTAAAATAATAATCTCACCCCTTTAGGTTGTATGTTGAAGCTATCCAAGCTAAGACTCATTGTACTTAGAGATGGTTCTTACCAACCAGTTCATATAGAAAGGCTTCTGTGAAATCCACCATCAAACTTACATTCAGAATTCTTAACCAACAGCTAACCTTCAATCCTGGTGTTGCAATGCACTGAGCTGTAATATACTGAAATGTCATAATGTACAGTTAGCAATGTTATTTTTCTTCTCAGCTATAGAAAAGGGTTAAAAACAGCATACAAGAGTTAACTGTCAATGGGAATGATATTCCATTAGCTTCAAGAGCTTTGCAGTTAGGGAATTGTGGAAGGTGTTATCTTATTGCGTGCTGATGCTAATCTCCGCTGAATTATTTTGACTTTCTGTATGTTATGAATTCACTGGTTCTGTCTTACTATCTGTATGGAAGCCAGTAAAAGATAATGACAATTCAACAAGAAGGAGACATGGGACAAGTCAATTCATTACCCACCCCTTTCAAGGCAACTGATCAACAGAATTTTGGCTTTATGTATTGGGTTGATAAATCATGCTGGAGAATTAATGGTATATATTCTGCTCTCATTTGCATATAATTCAGATAAAAGGATCTAGAGCAGGGCTGTCAAACTCAAGCCCGCGGGCCTGATCCGGCCCACGGGGTGTTTAAATCCGGCCCACAGGGCTGGCCTGGAAATATCAAGGGACCGGCCCATGGTGCCTCTGGCGGCTAAAGCAGGCCACATGCACCGCACTCCCCCTTGCCTCATTTTCACCCTCCATGGCCTTCTGCAACACTCTACCGACTGAAACCGGGCAAAAAACTGGGCCGAAAACAGGCCAAAATGGGCAGAAAATGAGCCAAAATGGGCCCAAAACAGGGCTGAAAATGGCTGAAAAATGGACCGAAAAACAGGCCCAAAATGGATCCAGAAACAAGCCCAAAACCGGGCCACCTGGCCCATTTTGGGCCGGCAGACTGCTGCAGGAGGCTATGGAGGGCGAAAATGAGGTGCAGGGGGGACACACACACGCAGACCCCCCACACCCCATTTTGGCAGACAGGGTGCTGCAGGAGCATCCGTCCTGCCCCTCTGCCACCCCC